>CAJVQA010007726.1:0-13573 GCA_910591915.1 Cetraspora pellucida | reverse complement strand
AATGATACTATCAAAAGTTCATGCTACCTCTTTACTCGGGAATTTCCAAGTGGGTTTCTGTTACCTTAGTTTTTTAGTCTTCTATGACCGGTGGTCTTATCATGAGTTTGCACCAAAGTCTTATGCAACACTGGTAAACATTCCTCTATGTATATGTAATATTATACTTTACATAGATGTCTGAGCTTCCAATGTTGGGAGGACCTGACTTGATGTACCTAGGTAACAGCCATATGAGGCCAACTGATTGACAGAAGACAGTTATCATAATGCAGATATAATTTCCAAATTTCATCATAGGTAGGATTTGAACCTTAGACCTGCTACTTGGAGGATGACAACTCAACTACTATACTAGGATTACCATTCTCAATATTTATATTTACTACTTTATCTATATATATTATATATTTGTTTTTATTTTTTATTATGTTCTTTCTCAAAATTTTTATTATTTTTTAATTAATATTTTTTTTAGTTTTTATTATTTAATAATCTTTACTTTTAGTTCTTTTATTATTATAAGTCTTTCAAACTTTTATTTTTCAGTTTCAGGCTTATTTGTCTTTATTATTTCTGTTATTTAATCTATTGCTATCTTAATCTTATTGTTGTTTTTTTTTATTAACATATCTGAAATTATATTAATTTTGCTATTTATTATTATTTATTATTGGTAGCTATCTTTTATTTATTCTTGCTTTCTTGTATAACTATTAATTTCTTTATTTTAGTAACTAGTTCATTATTATTATTTTGCATTTATTAGTGTTTTATTAATTTTTTTTTTCTTTTTAATTATTTTTTTTATCTAACTATAATTTCATGAATTATATACTACTCATTCTTTTTTTCTTCTATTTTCAAAAATATACTTCTATTTAATTTACATTATTTAGATATTTTTTTTATTTGTTCTAAGATAAATTATTTTATTTTATTTTTTCATTTAATAAGTTTTGATAATTTTTTAGTTATTAGCATACAATTAAATTTTTTTTTATTAAACAGTTAGTTTAAGTATATTTGATCTGTTTTATTTATTCTAATTTTATTTTTCTTTTATAAATAAGTATTTACAAGCTCTTTTATTTTGATATTATGTCCAAATATTATTTATAAATTATTTTCTATTCTTATATTTATTCTTAGCTTTTTTTATTAAACAAGCCAAGTTATTTTTTTAATTATTTTTAGTTTTTAATATTTTTTTTGAATTTTATTTATATCATTTGTTTTTTTATTTATTTATTTATTTATTTATATAATATCATAGTAAAAACTTTAAGATACAATAAGAAATTTAATTACAAAAAAAAATTACTAAAATAAAGATTTCTAAACTACATTTGTGTTACTAAATTAGACACCCAATATGACATTATACCTCTTATTTTCTAATAAATACTATAGATAATTATTTCAAATTATTTTCTAACTAGGATAGGTTGAAAAAAACCTTTGTCTTTTGTTAAATCTGCTTTTTGGTAGTCTTACATTATTCTTAGTTTTGTTAACTATTTAGAAATGGTTTATTTATTTAATTTTGCTAATAGACCATCTACTTGCTTCATTATTAATTCTTAATAGTTTCTAAAATTTTTGTATTCTATTATACAGTTTTTTAATATTCTTTATAGATTATTTTTCTATTTTGTTAGACTTATTATTAGTTGGTATATTTTACTTATATTTCTTTATGATATCTTTATTAATTATAATATATAACTTAATTTTATTTATTTTTTTTTTAAAGAAAAGTTTATCCTTTATGTTTTTTATTTTATAGTTAATTGTACATATATAAAACTGATATATAAGAAAAAACTATATTAAAAAAAATGAGAGTAAGTGCTACTTTATTCTTAACCTATTCTTTACTAGAATAATTACTAAACCTTTAGTCCTTAAGAAGATGTATTAGAGAAGATTACCTATTATCTATATATCTAAATAGTTTTTTTTTATAAAAGATGAAGTCAACAGTTTAGTTTTACTTAATGTTAAGACCTGTATAGAAATAAGAGTTGGAAGGATTGAATTGTGATTTGTCTTTCTGAAGATGAGCCACTCATAGTTGAGTTGCAGGTATAACAACTAGTGTAGAACCTATATATAAACAAACTATTTAAATTAAACACTAAAGGTGTACATGTGATTAGATGTACTCTCTAATGTAAGGTTGCACGTCTGAGATAATCAGACCATGAGCTTCTATATTCTACATATTGAATAAAAAAACCCTAATCTCAGAAAGACTAGTTTAATATAAAAAATAAACAGATGAACTAACATACTATTAAGACTTCTTTGCAAACTGAAAATAAATACTAAAATAAGAATAGAATAAAAAAAACAAACACAATTAAAAATTTTGAACTAGAAACAAAGATCACAATTTATGACTAAAAAGATACTTTTAAAAAAGAATGAGTACAACAAAGAGAATATAATATATCTTAAAAAGAATTAGAACAAAAAGAATAGCAATTATAAAATGCATAATAGACGGATTTTTGATCCTAGAAGAGTTAAACAGAAGAATGCCAAATATATATACAACAACAGAATGTCAAGTGTATCAGAATAAGTTAAGAGACAGAGGCACACTTGGTATCTTGCAAAAGACAAGCAAGCCTTTAAAGAGTCTAAAAAGTAATGATGGCAACAGCCTGAAAAAGACTCAAAAAAAAAAATTTTTAAATTCTCTCATAACCCTAATATTTAAATAAATATAAATTTACAAATAATAAAAACCAATTTTTTGTACAATAGCAAAGACTTGACAACTTTAACTTTTAAAGTCATTGGAATCATAAATATTCGAATATTCAGTAGGTAATTAAAATATTAGCCACATGCTTTCAAGCATATTTAATTGTTATTACTGCAGGTGACCATTTCTTTGATTAACTCGTGACTGTTGTAATTGGAAATGGGGGTAGGGTGTAGGTTTATATAAAATAAATTCTATTCTAAAATTATAATTTTATTAATTCAAAATCAACTTAAAGTTCGTTCACATTTCCACTTATAACATATACATTTCAATTACGTTCGTAACACAAAAACAAACTTAAGTGTTATATCCATCGCACTATATATTATATTTATTCAAAAATTTAATCAAAGTGAATCTATAATTTATTTGTTTTTTTAAAAAAAACTGTCAACAGATTTTATGTACAAAGGAACAAGGATGCAAAATGACATGATAAGAGGTGCGTTTATATGCAAATGTGAATAAATGAAAAAAATTGATAAATGAGACATATATAAATGAATGCAATTATAAATAATCTTAGGTTATTACTATGCTAAATATAGTGAAAAAGAAAAGAAAAAATGAATGAATTTCATACAAGTGTTATGAATAAAGATTTTTTTTGGTAATCGATGAATCTATACTAATGTTACAAAATTTAAAATTATAAAATGCCCTTAAAAATAAGAATATAACACAGCACCAATATTCTGTTAAATGCTAAAGTACAAGAAGTATTATAGGATTAACTAACTTAATTGAATTCATTATCATCTTCAATATGTATTGTTAAAGAATTATTTGAAAAGTTGTCCGCATCAACATAATCTGGTTGTATGTTAATATATTGGACAGTTTTAGGTTTGAAAGAATTATTATATTCATGAACATTCGAAGATGACTTCATTGAAGCAGTCCTTGAAATTGGGCCAAATGTTGACGTTTCATTTTGCTCATCCAATCTCTTATTATCATATTCCTCAAGAGCTTCATTAATTCCTCTTGGAAACACATTTACTGCTTGATAAACTGACGTAGATTCTTCAATTGAACTATCATTATCATCTCGAATGATATTTGTAGTAATTCCATCAATTTTAATGTGAATGCCACTTGTCATATCAATTTGAGCTTGTTCACTAAGTGTACGATGACCATTGAGAAATAATAAGTTACTTAAGCCTTTCTTTGGTTTTAGATAAGTGGTAGATTCTATTTTTTGGATGTCTTTTTCGTCACCAAAAGAATCAGATTGACGACGAAAATGTTTTGGTGATCTAAATGGAGAGTCAGGAAATGAAGGCACTTGACCATTGCTTTGGAATGTAGAGTTTTGACTAATTAAAAATAATATATATATAAAGAGATTAATAATAATAATCATTAATGAATTAACGAATTCACATTTTAATAATGAAATACTTACGAAGATTTTGTAGATTGACTACGCAAATCATCATAATTTTCTTTGAGAAATACAAAGATTCTATCCAATTTGGCCATCCTAGCCCATCTTTTATAGGCGGCTGAAGCATCTTGACCAGTACCAAAGAATAAAAATACGAAGAACCCGGCCAAAGGTTTCGCATAGTCAACAACAGATATACCGGAATCAAATCTTCGAACTTTATCAAATTCATAATGATAGTCATTAAGACTAAAAGCAGTCTTAAAGTCTAATAAATTTTTAGATTGTGCAATGTTGCTGAAAAATGTCAAGAGTGACGCCGGAAATGAGAATATTAAAAAGGTGATACAAAAAAACACGAGACGATAGAATTTTGCACTATTAAGACCAGATTCAGTACGCCTCAAAAGAGTTTGGATTTCAAATCGTTTTTTCAAAATCGCATAGGATGTACGTGCTTAAAAAAAAGAAATCGAATTATTAATTTCTTGACGCATATTTTCATGTAAAAGTTTTTTTTTTTTAGTAATTTAATAATCTACGTACCTGCATAATAGCAACCAATAATAGAAATGATAACAGGCCATATTCCATGTACCAAAAAAAACAATGCATTCACATATTCGACTGAGAAACAGCCTAAAACAGGTCTAATCCCATATTTATTTGTTTGAACTAAATAATTGAATCCCGTAAGAACTATGGGTGCACCAATTATAAGACTGAAATCTATAACTGTTTGTTTTTTTTTAACTTGCTCAGTCACGATCATAGGGCATGCGATGAGAGTGTAAAGAGTATAAATCATACAAGAAATAGAAGCCAACAGGCCAACGTTTGCACCAACATATATTGGAGTAGAAATCAAACAATAAATAGGAGCTTTATCATCAAGATCATCAGCCCAAAGTATAGAGTTTATAAAAAGTATGGAATTTGTTGCTATTACCCAAAATATCATAAGCACTACACCCCAGTTCCGTGTTTGGACGTAGAATATTCCTGGTGCGATACATAATAATATTGCCAAGCATGTTGCGGCGGTGAAAAAATAGTCAGCCATCTTTAATATAAATGCATACAGGTGTGTAGAGAAGAGGAATGTACTAATGAGAGAATGAATGATATAATATTCTATCTAGATGGAAAAGATAATACTGAGAAAAAAAATATATATAGCAGGGATGGGAAGGAAGATGACTGCAAAGTATCCCGGATACTTATCAAGCTTATGTATATAATTTACGTCCTCTATTTAATAATTTTCTCCCAAAAAAAAAACAATAATTAAATAATAAAATTTTATTAATTCAAGGGAGAAAAAATAAAGGATCTAGCAAAAAAAAAAAAAGAGAAAAAGTCTTTAAATTATACACATCTAAGCGACAAAGAAATTGATATTAATTGTAATTTGCTATGACATGAAATCACAAAATTAACAAAGAAATGCAAGGCAGTTTATATGTTTTTTTACGTAATCGAATACCCATAGTTGATGAAACTAGTAATTTGCGGATTGATAAATAAAAAAAGAATATGGGTGCATTGTTAATAGTACAATGGCCGTTTAACTACTCACACATGAAAAAAAACTAGATCGTCTTACGCATGAGCATCTCGATTTGAATCTAGACAAAGGTTTCCAAGAAAAGGAAACAAAAAATTTATCATTATAAATCAATTTTCGACGAATCAATACGAAATTGACGTTTAATCACATTTATTAGATTTGATAATGTTGAAAACAAGGAAATTACCAAAATTGAATAATAGGGCTCAATAATTACCTTTTTTGTCAGTGACAAAGACTATGGGTTCTGGTTTTTTAGTTGACGACAAATTTATAAAATAGTTCGTGTAACACGTTTAATAAAGAAATTCCTTTGCCAGATCGGTGTGTACCCTCAAACATAAATGCGTATACGCACTTCACTCCTTTATTAAGATCTTAGTCAGTAGTTAATTAACTTTTTTCCATAAATATAACAGTTAAAAATGCACATGATGCGTAGAAGCGCGTAGAAGCCAAAACATTTTCAACAACTTTAGATTAAATGCTGCATTAGCTTTTACTTCATGTATAGTTAAAAATGTCAAACATAATGTAAAAATAAAATGTCAAAAACTTCATACTCTTGCGAAAACTTTATTATATTTGAAGTATTGAGAATATAGATATTTTCAACAAAAAAAAACCTCTTCCCAAATAAAAATCAGGTCAGAAGAAAGAACAAGTGCCTCAGGATTATATTTCTTAGTAAAGTTTCAAATAATTTATTCGTAAATTTTTTTATATAGTAGAACTAACCATACTAAGTGTCTGCGGCAAAATTAAGCTGTCAATTATCTAATAACTCAGTGTAAAACGGAACTTTTAATAAATACTGAAACAAACCCACCTCAAAAATATGTGTCGTACCTCAAACTAGAATCAATTTAAGATCTAAAATTCGATTCTGAGATGCCTCAGACCGGCTCATCTTTATGCGTTCGGATTGAAATACGCATAATAAATATCATACTGATAAAACAAAGCTAATGAAGTTTTTTTTTTGCAAAATACAGAAATAACAATTTTATCGATTATATTTATTTACTATGTGAAAATCTGGCCAAACATAATATTTAATAAGCTCTGATAAATTATAAAATTATAAAACATCAATATTTCAATCTCACAAATATCACAATATACTTTTACTTACACAATAAAACATAAACCTATATAGTACTGTAAAATAATATCGATATGGGGGAAAAGGGACCAAATTGACAATTTTTTTAAAAAAATTTTCAAGCTTAACTAATCCAAAATTAACATAGAAAGATTTTTTACTTAAGAAACAAGTTCTGTTACCTTAATAAAATTTTGCAGTACAACTCTTTAAATTTTATATTTTCTTATAATTTATTATAGAATTTATAATATAAAATTCAATTTTCCGCTAAACTTTTTTTTTATTAATTTGGTCCCTTTTCTCAGAACATAGCCCATATTTTGATCACAGATTACATTTTATAGAAACAAGGTGAAATTTGTCAACGGTATTTAGATATCCTACACCATCGGTTATATTCACGTTTATATGATCTAATTTCTCCGATTTCATAACTTATTTATGAAATATAGGATTGACAAGGGGTTTAAATGTGGCTTTTCTAAAGCAGCTAAGTCAAGTAGAGGATTCCGTGAGCCCACGCAAATGCCATGATACTATAATATTGAAGTAAACGTACTGTAAGTATAATACCTATCTGAGTGAATACAGCAAAACTTGTATTTATAATAGAGGTAATTTTCTGCGCAAAATTCGTATAATGCTATTAACCAACTAGAAAATATAGATCGTCAATTTGAAAAATTCTGTCAGAATTAAATTCTCAATTTTATCATCAAGTTCATTAAAATATGAATCCAGAATATTTAGAGGTTTCTGGATATAGATATAGATTGAATTATGCTGTAAGTTTCATCTGAATACAATGAATAATGGTGTTAGTATATTGAATTCATTTAAGGTCTTCGCAAAGCAGATATTTACCAGGAATGGGGTACAAGGTACGTGGAGTATGGTTTACAGGTGAGTTAAGTGGTGTATCTCTTTTGCATTTGATTGGGTAACCCTTCCTTGGTGACTTTGTTTTTCCATATTTGTAGCTTTTTTTATACGTATACGGTATTGACAGTATGCGTAAGTCTATAAATACTGTAACATAAAACTTGCGTATTTGTCGCATCTGAAGTAGCGACTTATTTGAAGTAGCGCCTGGCTAAAATTAAGCCCCTGAAATTAGATCTTCATGCATGCATTAGATTTTAATTTTAGCCAGGGTGCCACTTTAGATATATAAAGTGGCTACTTTAGATAAATCGCTACTTCAGATGCGACATATTTACTATTAAACACCATCTTATTCGTCGACATAGTGCACTGAGTCTGGAGAAATTTTGTTAATTTGAGAATTTAAAGTACACCATTGAATTTCATATTGATTTCATTTATTCGTGTCAATTTATTGGTGCTTAATATAATAAACGTTTATTTATTCATCTAAAATAGTCATGAATACTACTATTAATTCCATTTTATTTGCATTTATTTAATACGTGAGTATAAACAATAATTGTTAATCGAATTATTAAATTAATTTCGTTTGATTCGTGTTAATTTAGTTCGTGACATAATGAAGGCTTATGAATCCAAGTATTTGAGTAGACTATTAAACTTAATTAATATCTGTTATTTAATTTCATTTTTAGCATTAATTTAGTGGCGATTATAAAGAACTTTTGTTAGTCAAAGAAGCGCCTAAAATAAACCGTTAAATTTTATGATTATTTACTATTTGATTTTATTTGATTTGTAGTAATCTAGTGTGTGCTATAAAAAACATTTATTAATTTAAGCCTATAAAATAAGCTATTAAGCTTATTATTTATTAATTCCATTTTTTATTTGTGTTAATCTAGTGAATTAAATATAAAGAATTTTTGTTAATATATGATTTAAAATAAGCCATTAAATTTCAAGAGTATTTTATTCGTGTTAATTTAATGCACAATAGAAATAACATTTATATTCTAAGCATTTAAGAAGCTATTGAATTAATAAATACTTACATCATTTTGTCATTAATTAGTAAGAATAAAGATTATTTTGCATTCAAATTTAATGATTGTATAAATAAGAAAATTCTTATGATGGAAATTATTTATTCGGTAGAACAGACTTTTTACTTACAGTCTGGAAATTGTACCTGGTCATAGTGTCATAAATTGTCATATTTTATGACAAAAATGCCACAGCAACTACATTACGCAGTTATTTATTAATAATTATTATTTGATTCCTATAAAAAAAAAAAAAAAAAAAAATCAACCGTATCAATATATTTTCGATACTATACACTTGCAGCAACCATATCTGTTTCAATAGTACTAATGTTGAAGATGTCTACTAATAAGCTAGAATATTATAAAAATAAAGTTTTACTAGTACGTGCCACGATAAAGATTGTTACAGGTGCACCAATTAGATTATTTTTCAAAAGATCGATGTCAATCAAATCATTGGGTATACATAAAAATCTTTTTTATAGACTATGAAATCACCTGGGCTCTAATAAAGAAAACCTCCTTGTAATATTTTGATATAAACTGATCCTAATAAATGATTTGCTATATAGATCATTTAAATTTTTTGAACTTTGATTAAAGATATATCTGATCAATTTGGATTTCTACGAGTAAAATGAAAAGAATTTCATCAAATTTAACCAGGTGGGTGTCAAGATATCTTCTATTAAAGTGTAACAACAATCTGCAATGCAGCTTCAGCTTCTACTTAATAGATATTTTAAATTTTACGAAACTTTGGTAAAAGATATCTCGACATGCACCTGATAATAAAATTTGATTAAGTTTTTTTTTTATTTGAATTCTACGAGCAAAATTTTTTAAAAATCTATCAATTTTGCTAGGTATCTTCGACTAAAGTTTTTAAAAAATTGTATGATCTACATTACAAGCAAATTTTAATTCTTAATAAATTACTTTTAATATTTACTAAATATCGAATTCAAAAATAATTTTATTTAGAATACTAAATAAAAATATACGTTTTAAATTTGATCTAAATTTTAATCCTAAAGTCTAATATTGAAAGCAAAAATTTTCGCAAATCTTATTTACATCTCCATAGTTTCTAGAATAAATTCTATAAATTAATATATTTATATCATATAAACTTAATGAAATTTAACTTTTATTATTTACCTTATATTGTTAAATTTCGTCATGATAATTGGTATTACGCAATATAGTCGTTGACGTAGGACTACCTTTTTTTGGATTGAATTTTTGTATGATGGTGTTGGCATACAAATAATTATCACAAGAAACAATATAAGTACCGCCATTACTTTTTTTAACCAAACGCTCCATTTTTGTCATGTCAATATTCATTTTGCGAGAACATGAAAAACAATTTTCACAGTCTCCAGGTCCACCTAACATCTTTGCAATCCCATGACATTGTTCATCTCCCTCTCGGGCACAATGACAAGAAGGACTGATTTTGGTTCCTTTTGTATTAAATTTGTCAGCTTTGATTTTAAAAAAACAATTACTTTGTGAAATGTCAAGATTACTATGTTTATTTTTCTTTCCATTTATTTTTCGTGGACAATCCTTGTTTTTAAAATCACATGTTCTTATATTATGTCCCTTTTCTCCACAGCAACTACATGCGCTATCAACTAAAGGAATAATAACAAAAATCACTAAAAACAAAAGCAATTTGATTTTTTTGAAGGTTATGATTGGAGAAGGTGAGACCATTTTATGTTGCTTGTCGGAGAAAATATATGGTTTGTCCGGCAAATTCTTTCTTTGTGTCAAGTAAAATCTGCATTATGTTAATACAAGCGTCTTAAAATAATAATAATTATTATTAAAAATTTAAGATATTTACTTAATCATATATAAATATATATATGTGCGTTTTTTTTTTTGTTTAATATACAACGTTAAGATAAAAGCAAGACAATGTAAACTTATATTTCACAACAACGGCTTATTAGTAAAATTCAATTACAATTGCATTAGGATTGGGAGTACAGGAAAATATTTGGGCATTCCCGAAGGGGCATGCTTAATAATGTTACGTTAAAATCCTTTTATATCGCTACTTAAAATTTGAAAAGGAAAAATTGTTAGCAAACAAAATTTTAATGTAATTTTATAGGAATCTGCTTAAAAATGGACATTAAATAAAAAGTATCCTTTACACCTAAAAATGTTTATAATCATAATTGTACTTATAAAACCATCTCGATCATTATATGTGATGTGTCATATGTATATGGGTTTTTAGGTCAAGTTAAACTTGACCCAGATCAAATTAATCAATTAAAAAACTCGACCGGCATCAACATAATCCCGGCCCGCATTAACCCTAAAATTCTGCTAAGGTCATTTTGACCCGGGCCAAGTTTAACTTGACCTAAAAACCAAAATTGATAAATTTTTCGTGATTGGTTGATCACATGAAATTTAATTGGTCAAATATATAATCATGTGACAATTAAACAATAAATTACGTATACAAACTATTAAGATCATAATATAGATATTTTAATAAGGCGTACTCTTTTAAAAAAACCATAATGCTAAAATTGGCTAAAGCTGAAAATTTAGAGATCTCAATTTAAATTTATAAAATCTATTTATACTTGTCTATTATAAATTTTACCTATCAAGCTAACTTTAACTTTAAAAAAAGTTGAAAAAATAAACTTCAAAATTTTTAAATTTTTATAATAAAATAGAGTTTTAGTTAATTTTAATTTTTGTTATTATATTTATTATTTAAAGATTTGTATTTTTTTTTAATATTAAGTTAAGTACTTGTGACTTAGAATTTTATTAATAGTATATTCAGCTAATAGTTGCATAACAATTACAAAAAGCAATCATTAAAAGAGTATATAATTAGTTACTTATACAATTTTAGTATTGTCTAATTTAAGTAGTCTGTTAAAAAATTTTATACTAGTTGTTATATCTAGAACCTACTTATAAACATTTTATTTATACACTCTAGTATCTGTATCTATTTATTTACTTATTTTTACTAAATATTACTAGTTAATACTAATGCAAATATGTTTTATTTATTAAATCTTTAATCTAATTTACTTACAGTATATGAAAAACCTTTGATTTTGTATTAAATTTTTTAGAATTTTTTAGATTTTATTCTTATAACTAACTTAATTCCACTATAATTAAAACAATATTTATAGTTAAAGTTAATCATTAAACTATTATGCTTTTGTAAAATTTACTAAAATTTATTTATTTTTTAATATATTTTTATTACTTTAATATTTAATTCAAGTTTTATTAAGTTCTCAGTTTATATAATTACTGTTTTTTTAGTTTATATAATTTATATAATTATAAAAATTTATCAAAAGTTTATACTACCTAGTACTAGTATTTGAAATTAGTTTTATTATTTTATATTAAAATTAGTTTTAATTAGATTTAACATATAAAAAATAAAACTAGTTTCAAATACTATTTGATACTAATTTGTTTTTTTTTATGCAATAGTATACTATTGTATAAATGTTATATAATTTTTTAGTTATACTAATATAGGTAATAGATATCTTATTTTAACTAATAGTAAAAGACAATTAATTATAATACAAAAAAAATTTTTAAATTTTTATTGATATTAGAATTTGAATTTTAAACTTATTATTTTGAAGGTAACAATATAACTACTTAATTATATTATTATACTTTTTTAAAATTTATATTTTTTATAAATTATTATAATTTTTATTATAAACTTTTTTTTGCTTTAGTAACTTTACTATAAATTTTTATTAAAATTTTTTATATATAAATTATATATAGTTTAATTTAAACTTTTTAATTTAATATTTTTTAGTTATAAATAAAAAAAAAACTCTTATCTGCAGATCTTAAAACATAAAAATCGGCAAAGGCAAAAAACAAAAAATAGAAAAATAATGAATACAATAGAAGAAAATCTAAATAAAAAAGCCCACTCTGGGCAAAAAAACTACTTATACAAGATACAAAGCAAAAATACAACCACTTTAACTATACAAGACAAAAATAAAAAAAGAAAATTCAATACATTTAACCATAAAGGCAAACTAAGGCTATCAAGGCCAGCAGTACTGCAAAGTTATAAAACAAAAACTTCAGGCACGATGAGTAGCAACCACAAATATCCTACCAGATAGCAACAACATTGTACCAACTTAGATGTCACGTACAAAGATGCATACAACAAAAAAAGACGTACTGTTCCTTCTCAAATTCTAGCCAGCAACAAAAGTGGGCAATATGGCATACCTTCTACAAAACAAGCAATAATGTCATCTCAAACAAACCAGCACAACAACAATACAACCCAAACTAGCAGCAGCAACATTTTAACAAATATTATAGGAAAAAAAAATAATACAGTAATATTTCATATAATACACAAGCTTATGTAGCCATAAAAGAAAATCAAACAACCATGCTACAGAATCAAACTCCAAATATAAAAATAAGCAACCAACACAATATAGAACCTACACCAATAGAATTGCAAAATCTTTACAAAACAATAGCAAATAGTAACCAAACTACAGAACTAAAACAAAGCAACCAAATAGATACAGAAGTAGAACAAACAAACAACCCCATGATGCTAAACACAAACAACAAACCCACATATAGTCAAATTGTCTAAAAAGATGCAAGCATAAGTGACATGACAGAAATGGAAACTTACTATACAGAAACATGAACTCAACAAGTAAACGACAATCTGGAGGCCAAAATTAATACACCTTTTAATGACAAAGAA
>CAJVQA010007725.1:0-13573 GCA_910591915.1 Cetraspora pellucida | reverse complement strand
TGAACCACAATACTGACAAGTGATTAATAAAAGTCAAAAGACCAAAGAGGTCACCTTAATACCAAAAAAAAAAATAAATAAATTCTAGTAATAGGTTAGAACTCAATTTTAATTGGTGGAAAGTAGTTTAACTAATATTATTAAGATAAAAAAAAAAGTTTGAAGTCATCTTTTTTGTCATAGACTTCAGTATAAATTCAATAGGGATTGCTTCAATTAATCATAGTACTTATGAATGATTCTCAATAGTTATCTAATCACATTAAGCACTCTTAGTCTAAGTTTAGTGATTATTCATTGGTCTAAGTATTTAATATGAGCTGTTCACATCTTATTTAGATTCTTATCTACATTACAAAGTCTGGATTAATGAATATTGGGTGCATACCAGAAGACAAATTTTCTGATATGTAACATATTGGTAAAAATCAGATGTTAGATTGATATTAACAGCTAACAGCAAAATATTGGGATATCCCATCTTACTTTTGACCCAAAGTGCTGAGAGTAATAATCTGGGTATCCCAATATTGTGCTATTATGTTACTGATATCAGGTACACATCAGAAAACTATTTCCTGGCATGCACCTGATATTCATTGATTCAACTTGTGTTAGTTTATAGATTATTATCAACAGATCTATATGGTATAGGGTATGAAATACCCCTATTTTTAATATCTGTTCTGGCATTATGTATTATTAAGGTTAGCATTAGAAAATTATAGTGAATTAATATGTTTTTTTAAAGAGGTATTTTATACTCTTTACTATATATGTACATCTAAAAAATTTTATGAAATTTTTTTTGGTTTAAATTATAGTGTCTCATATCAATATAGATGTACTGTATATAGTTTTATACCTGATATTTATTTATCTAAATTCAAAATTATAACTTATATAACTATTTCGTATTAGAGTTGTCATCCGTTCCTGGTTTAGCGCAACAATGTCACAGCTACTTATTAGATAAAGAGTAACCATTATGGTAAATATTTAGAACAATCATTGTGCACTTAGTTCACAATCATTGTGTGCTTAGCTTACAATTATTGTATGCTTAGCTTATAATCATTGTGTGCTTAGGTGGCTATTTAATGCGAATTGTTCACAACCCAAAGATTAATTGCTAAGAAGATAAGCCTGAGATTAAAGATAGTGCAGTAGCTCTTAGTAAAGTAAAAGGTATTTAAGACTACAATGTCTAAGAAGACAAGATCTCATCAGACTATTCATCTAATGATTGGTACTATAATTCAAACTGCAAGATGTAATAATGTAAAAATTATTTATTACAATAAGTAGTAATTGTAATAATATTTATTACATATAGTAAATATTATTACATATAATAATATTTTACTATATAAAATAATTATTACAGGTAGTATTTATTATTACAATTATTACAAGTAATAATTTTACTATATGTAATAATTTTTGTCTTATATAGTATTTATTATCACATATATATATATCCGTAATAATTATACTGGATATTGCTGTATAACTGATAAATACTGTACATTGAAAAAGTGTGACTTAATTGTTTGAAACTAAAGTTAGCTAATTCTATTCATTCCAACAACTAATCAAGATTCCAAGACCCTAGAGACTTTGAATTGACAGGCAGAAAGAGGTTTAAAAAGACTTGGTCTGAGTCTTAAAGCTTTTTGGATCTTGCTACAATGACAATAGGGTTTAAGATAAGTATAGTCTCAAATTATCCTTTAACCAGTTGTTTTTAGACTTTAATAGAGGCTAAAAGTGATTCTTTCTCTTATTCTTAGGTGTATCAGGGCTTTAGTTTTTGATTCGATCATTAAGATTTTTAACGATCATCACGTAGGTTATGGAATTTGTAAAATCGATTGATGTTCATTTTAGAGGTAACAATGACATGAATCAGAGTTTAATCAGTATATTGTTTTATATAAAAGGGACTTTAGTTGACTAAGTAACTCTCTCTCTTTCTCTTTTTTACGAGAAATCAAGATTAGAAAATCACAAGGTCAAGAGAGTATGGATTTAGCTTTTGCTAATATTGATTTTAAAAAACCTAAAGCCAACACTTTTACTCTAATTTCAAAGGTTAAGCTCTACAATGAAGTCATGGTTTTATTTTATAATATTGGGATAGTAACAAGGTTAATTGGACGATTTATTAGAAACAATAGAATAAGATAAGTGAAAAACTACTAAAGTACTTCTACTGTTATGATTTCAAAGTATTACTCAACTGAGTTCTGCCTTATTTCCAGAGTGAAAGATTTTTGCTTTTATACTTTTTACAGGACTATAATCATACAGGTTTACATTTATGTGCAAAAGATGCTAAAACAAATATAGTTAAAAAAATGAATAAAGCAACTATATTCGCTAAGCTACTATTGTGAACAAAGTAGTGAAATATGATATTATAACTAAATCTACAAAATTGGCTAAAGCAAACTTTTTGTATAAGTCCTCTATTAACCGTTACTTAAGTTAAGTATCAACATATATAATAATATTCTTATATGAAAATAAATAATATTACATATAATAATATTATTATATGTAATAATATTATTATTACATATAATAAATATTATTACAATTATGATTTTAAAAAACTCTGTGTAAAAATGTATGTAGTAAATATAATTGTAATAATTGGCTAATTGTGGCGCCATACTTTAATCTGACCACTTCATCCTACATCGATCTGGTTATGAATTCTATTCATCAATACCTATTCCTTTAAAATATTTTTCAATAATTAATAATACACAATATATCAAACCTGTTCTTGAAGATAATGCTATAAATTACATTTACACATAATTAGTAAAAACTGTTTTATCTGACCATGATGATACTGTTATTGCTAATAAACACTTTAGCTCTATATAACTTCATACATGCTATAATAAATTTCTAGCCTATAACCATTTTTCACTACTCTCATATCCACAAACAATTATCTCTTTTTTATGACATATTTATAGTTTTAATTACTTACTAAGCAATACTTGTAGTTATACTTTAACTATTTCTATTAAAAATGATTATAGTGAAGCTTATGTTTACATTTCATCTAAATCTAAACCTTTATCTAATCATTTTATTTTATTACTTAAAGCTATTTGGAATTATCTAAACATTTTACTAAATCTAATACAACAGAAGATGATTTTCTTAACTTAACAAATTTATATTTAACAATATTTATACCAAACTTACTGTCTCTTACAACTTCAATACCACTATAACAACCTTTATCCATTTCTATTTCTGCATTATCATCTTCAACATCATTACCACTTCTAACACAAACCTCTATATCTATACAAAACTTGTGTGACCTTCACTTAAACATTGCTACACATAATGTTAGAGGATTTAATACAATTACCAAAAAAGAAGCTTGGCAAAATTACTATCTTTATAATAATATTGATATTGCCTGTATTACTGAAACAAAAATTACCAATACTACTAACCTTCACTTTTGTAATAATAATTAGTTTATATACTTTTGGGCAAATTCCAAAAATTCTGTTAAAGGTGCTATCATTATGATTCACAATCACTTTCAACTACATATACACAACTGTCAAACATATTCTGAAGAAGCAGTAGCTTTGGATCTTTTCTTTAAAAGTAAAATTAAACTCTGCATTATAGCAGTTTATCTCTCTTCTACTGATACATATTAATGTAATAAAATACAAGAAACAGTTATTTCATGAATTCAACAAGCTTATTAACTAAACCTTCATCCAATTATTCTTGGTAATTTCAATATATATAATGATATTTGTAGCTTATCATCAAAATTTCAACTTACTAACTACCTTCATCAAGCTAACATGTATTACCTTAGTGCATATATTGATAACAAACACTACACATAGTCAAACAATACTAGTCAAAGTCACATTAACTATATATGGACTAATTTATTTAATATACAGTTCTTTCTTTCTTACAATCTTAATGGTAGTAACAACTCTACATTAAGTAATCACTCTATTTTTTTTTTCATAGTCCTTTACTAATGTATTTAGTAAACTTTCATGCTATTATATTGACATGAGTCATAGAATTTTTAATTACAATGCCATGTTATCAAAAAAATAAACAGAATTTTCTGATCTGCTTTTTCAAAAACTTAACTCACATAATACTCTACTTGATTGTAACACTAATAAAAGCATAGAAACTATTTAGCATAAAATTGAACATTCAATTATTTATACTGCTATACACTCAATTTCTAATAAAAAATTCTGCAAATACAATTATAATCACAAGTATTCATCTTATAGCACTATACTTCACCTATTACTTAAAGAACTTAGATACTTAATTAAAATTATTAAAGATTTGAATAACAATTAAATATTAATATAATTAATTCTAAGATTAAAAATATAAATATAAGATCTAATTGTGATCTTCAAATTTTATTTTTTAACCAACAACCAGAACTCAAACAATGAACTTAGCATGCTCAAGATATTTGAAAACAGCTCTACTATGCATGCCATCTTGAAAACTCCTTGCTACTTTGACAACAAATCCAACAAGTTACTGAAAAAAGATGTGAAACATTTTCTACACATCCAAACAAGCTTTAAACAGCATCTTCAATTATTACAAATCTCCTATTCACCTTTCAGATATTAAACTTCTTAACCAACTTGTTACAGAGCCATATCTTATCAAGCAACACATACAATCTTATTTTCTCAACTGGACAGCCTATTGACTAATTAATCAAAACCTATTTAACAATTTTTGGTCTACACAATACCAATCATAACCATACATTAATAATCAATAATATAGCTTTCTTATTACTTTTATCACAAAAGAAGAAGTGTCTTAAACTATAGCAAAACCTTCTAATAGGAAAGCCTGTAGTCTTACAGATATCAGTTATGAAATGCTTAAACATGCAGGTGTTGTCTGCATTAAAGTCATAACTGCTCTATTTAATCATTTCCTTAACTTAGGCCAAACTTCAAAACAATGAAAACACAGCAGAATATACCCTATTTTTAAATGCGATATATTTGATAAAGATCTTAATCTTACTTGTTCTATAAGCTTAATTGAACATACTTATAAAGTCTATACAAAGATTATTACAAACAGAATTAGCACAATATTCTCATAATATTTAATTCTCTTACTATACAATTATGTTGCTCTACCAAACAACAGTACCTCAATATCTATACACATACTCAACAACCTTACTGAAGATGCATCATGCAACCAAAAACCAATCTGGCTTCTGTTTTAAAATATGTGCAAGGCCTATGATTTAGTTAATCTTAATCTTCTTAAATATTCTTTGCAGCATCTTGCTTTTTCTCCTATTATTATTAATACTATTATTAATCTACTTACTAACTGACAAAATCAAGTCATTACAAATCTTGGCCTTACTTCTTCATATCCTATATTTAATGATATTGATCAGGAAAAAACTATTACCCTTTTTCTATGAAAAATATATTATGATCCACTTATTTTATATATTTACAATAACTTTAATAGATACAATACTAAAGTTTCCTGGCCAACTAATCTTAAAAACCAAACATTTAACAAGCTTGAATCTTACTACTTTGTTTTTGCCCATATGGATGACACTTTATGAATTGCTTTCTCATAGTAAGAACTCTTACAAATCTTATCAATAACAGAATCTTTTTACAACATGATCAATATTTAAATTAACTCTATTAAATTAATATTTACAACTAACAATCCTTCAACTAACTATAGTTCTATTACTTACAACAGTCATTTACTCAATCTTTACTCTTCAAATGAACTATTTAAATTTTTAGAATACTGGTTTACACTTAACAACAAATAAGCAAAACAAACTAAGCTTATTATAGCTGAATCATTACATCTTGTTAAAATTGCAAGCACTAAAAAAATTACTAACACACATGCATGATATATTATTAATACAGTTATTATCTTTACAATTAAATACCATATTCACAACATTGTTCTTAGTCAGAACATATGTAATAAAATCCTTACCAACCATATTGGACTTGTCAAAAACAAGGCCAAACTTAGTCATACAATTCCTACTAGCACAATACTTCATTCTTAACTATATAATATTTGAAACATATAGGATATTCAACTTCAATACTATATAACAAACTATATCAAAAGACTTAACTCTTCTGATCTTCTTGGTACTAGTACTTGCATTTAGCTCCAACAACTTCAAAATAATCTTTAGTTATCTACTAGCATCTTAATACATGACAATTCTATTATTAATAGACCAAATAAACATACTACTAATTTCAAAATAATTCAACTTTTTAAACATCTTGGCATCACATTTACTGCTAATTCAACTTACAACATTTTATATACCATTCAACAAGGTTCTATCTTACTAAAATCTCTACTCTTCTCACATCCAAAATACTTAATCTTTAAAAAACAACTTAAGCATCATAGTATTCTATATTTTGATTAACTTAATATATTTGACAATTTATGCTTATTAGACTGAAAACACATTTCTTCTCATATATACAAGATTTCAAAAGACAAATAGCCACTTTGGTTTACTTATTTAGAAGACCAACTTACAAGCCATTTCTACAATCATATACTTTATCAACATTTATATTTACTTGATACTAATTACTATAGTTATACAACTGGACACTTTTTATCATGCAAAAAACCATGGCTCATTACTGTACTTGATGACCAAATTATTGCTAAAAAAGCCAGAAGGCAACCTTTAGCATTTGGATCCATTCTTATTACCTACTAGCAATATAATATTGAATCACAATTTATTTGACTTTATTTTCTTCCATCTATACAATCCTATATATGCCCTAGTTACTCTTTTAACTCTTAAATAATTGTTAATGAATGTATAATTGTTATTTCTACCAATCTCACAACTTAATTTTTGGGTTGAATTAACACCCATAACAAAACTCTTAACTTTAATGCTAATTTTCTCGATCTTATATACTTTATTGCAATTCAGCATCCTACCCAAATTCCAGACCTTCCAAATATTACTATTTTTATTTAACCAATTTTTGTAATTTTTGAATCTTGTTCACTTATACATAACCTTCAACAAATAGCCAACTATAATGCTAACCTATCAGAACTTTACTTTTATACTAATGGCTCTATTATTAATTTAGATACTTCATGATGTTCAATAGGTATTGGATAGGTCAAAATTTCTAATAACTCTATATTACATATATTTCAAGCTCAAACAAAACTTTGGCTTTGTTTATTCAAAGCTAAACTTACTGCCATTTTATCTGCTCTCATTATTGCTCCCAGAAATAGTATCATAAACATATATACAGACTCTCAATCTGTAATTTCTAAATATCAAAGCATTTTAAACTCTTCTACAAACTTATCTTATACACATACACAATACTTTTTATTATAGAACACACTAATTAACTTTGTTAATTCATATAAAATTTAAATTATTTTTCACAAAGTCACTGCACATCAAGATAACACATATAACAACTTTACTGACCAACTGGCATGAAACTATTACAACTTACTATATCTAACTTTTATGTCTTACAATATCTATAACTCATCTTATACTCTAAATCTTGAAAACTTTTCTTTAGAACTACCTACTTATCATAGCATTTATACAATTTGTCATGCACATATTTACACACTATGAATTACACAAAACTAATTTCAAAAATGAAATAAAATCTTTAATCAAATTAATTGGCAAGCCACTTGGTTATATATTAACAATAACCAAAAATTCTCAAACTTTTTATATAGCTTTTAATCTTCTGTTCTTAAATCTTTTAGAATTAAAATTTTATTCGATGACCTTTCTATTCCACATATTTTTCACAAACAATATCACTCATACCTACCAACTTGCCATCAATGTTATGAAACTAGTTTTTATCTTCATTGGATAACATGTCCATCTGATCAGCTGCTATACAACCTTATTAACAGTTCTTTACAATATACTATAAATACAAATATACTTGACACTACTTCAGAAATAATAACCAAACTAAATTGCCAAATTAGACAACTGTATTGTATGACTACACACAACACAGTAGACCTATCATCAGTCTTTTCAACCTTATCTGGCTTAGTGCCACATGAAATTATCTTTACTATCACAAATTTATCATCTAAAAAATTAGATATAACATTTGTTATTAAATTTTTACTTCATCTTAACTAACAAATATATCATAAAATTTGGATCCTCTACTGTATTTTAAGATCAACATCTTATTCTTCTACTTTTAACTTACTTTTAAATTTTACTTCACATTCACCTTAATCTTTTTTTTCTAATTTAATTCATTTTAAAATTAACTTCTGATAAATACAATAGATCAAATACCAAACTAATCTCTTATATATAATTACTAACAACCAAATCTAGATAGACTTTGGCTATTCCTATTAGTTTAGGTTACAGATAAACTAGTCTGAGCTTCTACTCTTTTTATAATATTTTTAATAGTAAATTTATACTTTATATAAAAATTTTAAATAAATATTTAATAAAAATAGAGGTATAGCCTCATTATTAATATTAAAAAAAAAATTAATAGTTAAATTTTGGCTTTATAAGTATCAAAAATATTATAAGGTTGATATTTTTTTTGAGTTAATCTTTGAATAGCTAATTGTTGATTTTTAATAATTTCTTACTAATATTTTGTCCCCATCTAAGCCTATAATATATCTGGAAAATTTATAACTAGATTTTATATTACAAGACTATTATTTGCTAGTACTAATGTATATTTTTTATTCATTATAGATTTAAAATATTATACTTAACTGCATTATTAAAATCTTTTATATTTCATCTTTAAGAACTGTCATATGGGGTCTTTGCCTTAAAAATCAAGTTTGGATCATATGATTTACAATATTCTATAAGGTCATTTTCAAAACAAAGACTCTATATGTTCTTCAAGATATGCCTATAATTAAATAATATTACTTAAAAGAAATGTGATGATCTAGTAAAGTGGATAGGTTATCAACTCCCAAGTGGCAGGTCTAGAGTTCAAATCCTAGTGGTAGTAAAAATTTGCAATTCTTTCTGTATTATAGTTAACTGTTTTTTATGATTAGTTTAGATTAGATATCTATAACCCATGTTATACTAGCATAACTGGAAGGTTTAGGTTTTTATATAATATTATATAAAAAAATACAAACTGATACCAGGCAGTGTAAATCTAAGATAAGTCCTTAGGCTATGTAAATCATAAGAACTAGGTAAGAAGATAAAAGCCTACTTGAAAGACCTAAGTAAAGATGTAATCTAAACTTTTGATGATGCTATTGTAAAGATTAGACTTATAAAACAGATCCAAAACTTGTAAAACTAAACAAATATATTAGTCTTTAAGAAGAAACTAAATGAACCAACCAGACTACCAAAATTTTTGAATTTCAGAAGAAAAGAATACATATTGACAAACATATAAACCAGATGTATATGGTTATAATCTACTTTTCTGAACTATCTGAAATAGTAGCTTGATAGAACTTGAATTAAATACCAAAATAATAAGGATATATTGTGAAGTCTGTACTAGAGTTGGGATAAACTCTACAAGGGCATAGCAGTTTAATGATATGCTTTGACTATTAGCATTGGTTTCAGCCATAGTGATACTAGGTTAGCTGTAAAAATGGTATACAAAAGATTCGGAAAGGTTTAGTACAAGGTTAAAGATTTCAAAAACTGTTTTAAAGACTTAGTAGCTATAACATATTTTTACTAGTATTAGCCAGAGTTATTGGTAGACAAAGGTAGATAAGTGAATATAGAAACTAGAGTGGTTAAATAGAGAATCTACAAGCAGGTTTCAGATATAGCAGCTAGTATAAAACCTTTAAATGGACTACTTAAATTAGACAATGACTAAAGCTGTATAAGTGGCTAGTTGTATACTCTTTCTATAGTTGCTCTCTGTAGTTGTAATATAATTATTAGCCAAATATATTATCAATAAAATTCTGGATTGCAAATACTTATCTTAATATTAAAAAAAAAAAAGAATAACTTTATTCAAGTAATTATTAAGTAGTTCTTGGTCTGTATAAAGTTAAAATTTTGCAAAAGTAAAGATCATTAATTTTAATATTAGTAAATGTTTAGCTTTAGCTATGTTTATTTGATTTAGTGAATTATTATAAAGCATTAAAATTTGTTAATTTATATTTAAATTATTTTGGTGTTTTGTATAAGTTTTAGTTTTTATTTCTTATATTGCTTATAAAGTCTAACTCTATTATATTCTAATAATCTCCTATTAGCTCTGCATTATTATAAATAGTAGGCATTTTGCTAATACAATAGCTAAAAAGAAAATTTTACATAGCAATTCATTGATATAGATTTGTTTTTTTGCTATTTTATCTATTATTCTATTTACTTGATTTTGCTCTTACTTATATATATTATGATTTCATCTTTTGTTTACTAGAGCTTGTTGCAAGTTAGTATATTTATATTAGATTAATCTTGTTGATCTTTTAATTTAATTTGTTAAAATAGTTCTATATATTGTTATATTATCTAGAAATTAGTTTATAGCATTGGCCAATTCAGCTATTGTTCTTATATTTAAATTTTAATTAAAATTATAAATATCTAAAGAATTTTTATCAGGATCAGAATTATTTTTGTTAAAGTTGTGTGCTTTTGCATTTTGCAAAGTTTTTTTAGTATTTATAAATTCTAATTTATTCAGTATTTTAATAAAAATAATGCAACATTTTGGCAAAGCAAATTAGTAGTATGATTTTTTGCTAATTTATTTTATTAATCTTATGTATTTGATTAGCCTTTATTGCATTTATTTCTTATTTAAAGCATTCATTCTTATTTACTAATCTGGTTATATAATCTTGTGCTTTGAAAGTATTATTTGCAGATTTTAATATTTCTTATATTCAGATTTTTAATTTTTATTAAATTCTAATATTAATCTATCTTTATTGAAAATTTCTTTGTCTTTTTTTTTTATTTTCTTTCTTGAGTTGGTAAATAACTCTTTTTAAATTTAAAATTTTTTTTAATAATTCTTCTTTGTCTTATCCAAAAAGTTTGATAGCATTAATTAACTCTTCTTCAAGATATTATATTCTTTCTTTATATATACTTATAACTCTTTTTAAGTTATATAAATATTATTTAAAATTTTTATTTGATTTAGCTAATTGTAATACTGCCTTATTGAGTTTTTAGTTGGTTTGCTGTAACTTATTTATTGTTTTATTACTATAATAAATTAATAAAAAAATAGAAAAACCTGTAATATATATTAACCTACAGAGAGCTAAAGATTTGAATAGAAAAATTATATTGCAAAAATTATATTATAAGCTTAAAAGTTATTATCATATTGCTGAAAAAATATATAATGCATATAGAAGAGCTAAATATAATTTTATAGCTATAATAAAAAATTGGTTAAGCAAGTAAGCAGTTTTTTAAATCTATATGCCTTGTTCTAAGTTTATTTAATATATTTCTTTTAATAATATATATGATTTAAATAAAGTACATTAATTAGATATTACATCTATGTCTTATAATAAAATTTGCAATTGAATTTACAAGTACAGAGGAGTAATAAAAAATATAACAACTATAGTTTTGCTTTGACTAATAAATTATTTGTACTAACTAAGACTCTTTCCCGTATATCACAAAAATATAGTAAATAAAAAAATAGACAAGCTAGAGACTGACACCTGTATTAAATAATTATAAAAAAGCTTTGAACAAACATGCATTCATGCACAAGAAGATAAACAGAAATAACCTAAGTAAATAATACAAAATAAAGAAGAAAAAGATAGCAAAACAGAATGACAGCACAAAGGAAAGCTTTTCCAACTTACAAGGAAAAGTTTCCCTATATAACCCTCTCAAAAAAGTCCTAATAAACACAACTATGCATAACACAACAGCAGTTAGAAAAACCACAGTAAAGGCACAAACAACTAGACTTCCTACTAGCAACAACAAAAGAAGATATACTGCTGCTCTCACCACTCTTGTTGGTACAAAAAGTAGGCAACCCAGCTCACCCCTGAAGAATTTCAAAATGACATCATTGGTTATACAAAAAGGCACAACAACAAACTCAGCTGACAAAAACAACGAAATGCAGATTAGCGCAGACGATAACAATACAACAAATACTATAAATAGCACTGTACTACTCAACAACAGCTTGGGCACCTCAGAGCCACAAGATCTTAATTTAGAAAAAAATGATACCTCAAATATGCAGATAGACGAAACTAATATAAACAGAAAAGACACAGATACAGAAAAGATGTAATGGAACAACCAATCACATGCAACCATCTTGAGCAATAATTCGAATAAACACAAACATAAACTTATATATAGTCAGGCTACTAGCAAAAATATTACAAGGCAAAGTAAGAATGATGATATAGAGATGCAATAAATTAACACAATACAAGATAAACTAGCAAGTGAAATTACTGAATCTTTCAACATAGAAATCTGGAACTACAACAAATACTTGAGCTATTACAAACGAAAGCAGAAATAGAAGAACTTATCGAATACAAATTAACATACAAACCAACAAGTCTCTATGTACCTAATGCAATTAATACAAAATTCAAATACTTGGACACAGCATTCTTTATCACTTTTACTAGGAACAAAGCAACCTGATTAACCTATCAAGAAGACTATGAAGCACTGCCCAAATGTGCTATAGAAAAATACAAATTGATTAATAATGTCATGATTACAGATGCACTAACACGAAAGATTATTGAAACCAAGCTGCGACAAAAGATCATCATAGATTATATCACAAACTGCAACTTCAATACAATGCCAGAAAACACGATTGCCAAAATAATAAAATACGCAAAAGGATTCATGAGAAGTGAACCAGTATTTGACTTACAAATCTTAAAGGAGATCACATGAACAGCACTAAATAACACCCAGACAGCACTGCCAAACTACTCAGATGAAATACCAGAAGAAATACAACAACTTCTCCTATATAAACTGCCAATTACGCATAGATATGAAACTAAATCAATAGTAATTGCCCTACACAAGATATACAAATTTGATACTTTACCAAAGTATTACTTTGAAATAAAGGAACCTCTACCAGATGACCCTAAAGATTTGAACCCTGCCATCAGAAACTTATTTCTAAATACAGACAGAAAAGAACTCCAAAACCTTGGAGAATACAAACAAAAACTACTAGAATTCTATGATTTCAATAGAATCCCAGAAGCATACTTTAAACTACCTGACCCGAAACCAAGCCTATCTACAACCTATCATGAGTTAAACAAAAGAATTTGACATTTCTTCCCTTTTAATCCTCAAGATTCATTGACAACAATGAAAAAAATAGTCAAAATGCTTAGAGAACATTATACCTTCAAAGTCATACCAAATGACTATATCAAATACAAACCAAAATTACCTACAGACACA
>CAJVQA010007724.1:0-13573 GCA_910591915.1 Cetraspora pellucida | reverse complement strand
AGACTAGTTAACACATTAACAATATATGATTGTTATTCAAAGGGGATATCAGATTTTTTTTTTTTTTTTTTTTTTTTATATGTTTTAAAGTATGATAAACTAAAAAAAAAAAATCGCTTGTCAGCGGTATTTATTGGCTAGTCTTTTTGTCTTTTTCTTCAAAGATATTCGACAAGTCACAGATGTACAGAAATGCATAAGTCATAATTTTTTCAAGGTATATATAGTGCTTACATTCGTCAATTTTGAAAAGACAAAAAAAAAAAAAAAACCTATTAATCTTAAGTCTGCGGGACTCTCGAACAATTTCCATTAAAAAGAGCTTAAAAGAATAATTCTTTTTGTTCGTCGATATTAATCTTTAATCAATCATCCGAGTGCGTACTCATATATTATTCTGTATAGTTATTTATACAGTATACGTGTATTGTAATTTTTATTACATTACTATTGTATATCACTATAATAATATATTTCAATCAACTGTATCTATTATTGTATGAGTAAGATAATCCGAATTATTCAAAGACGCATCTAAAATTTACTTACTATATAAACGCAGCAATTTCCCCGCCCTCTTTTTTTTTTTTTTTTTCCTCCCAACAACAAACAAACCGTTTTTTGTTCCTGTTAGTTTATTATATACATATTTTTTTTATTTCTATATTATAAAATACCTTTTTCTTCAGGCTCTATAACTTTCGTTAGTCTTGTTGAACAAGGACTTTTTATTTTTCGAAAGTTCGTTTTTATACGGTCTTATTCGTATTATTCTATTCTATTTTTTTAAGTTCCATTTTATAAGCTCCGATTATCTACGCTTCCTAAAAAAAAAAAAACAAGTTTAAAAAAAAAAATTCTAAACAAAAAAAAAACCTTCAAAAAAAATTATATATTTCAACGACTTTTTTTTTGTAAAAAACTTATGACCGCTCTCGCTGGCAGCTTACTTAACAACATGCCATTCATCGAACAACCATACGGTAGCTTTGGTATTTGCGCTGACAGTTTCTGTCCTGTCGATTATGCCGAACAATTCGTAAAAACCGAATATTATCAAACCCCAAAACAGTTGCAACCTCAACAACCACCGCAGCAACCTCAAGAACAATTTTCTATGTTGCCGATTTCAGGTTCCACTTCCCCTCAACAACCTGTACCAAATGTGGTTTTCTCACAAAATTCACAAATTCCTCAATTTGATAATAATGACCAAAATGTTAAATTCGAACCTGTTTCCTCGATACCAATCAAGTCGGAATTTGGATTTCTCGATATGGATTCTGTTTCTAGTGCTGGATCTTCACCTAATCTTGTAGCTTCAAATGATTTTGAAAACCAATTCAATTATAATTATCCACCACCTCTTTGTGAAGAAACTCCAAGTGAAGCTACATCACCAACAACCGATATTCATTTTCCTTTAAATGATCAAATTGCTCAATATTATGAGATTTGTAGTCGTTCACCAATTGATCATCAAAATTCTCAACCTTCATTTGATCAAATGCGTTTTATCATTTATGAACCTCGTCAAAATGATAGTACATCACTCGTTCCAAATATTAATTCACAAAATACTTATGGAATGTGGCCAGTATCTATTCAAAATGGTAATATTGATAATAGAACTATTTCCACTAATCCTCAACCAATGCAACCGATTTCTTTTGATTATCAGTCGAATCCAGTTTTAGTAAATCCGGCACAAATAAATCCACTTCCTTCAGCTTCATCTTCACCACAACAACAACCTGCTCAACAACCTCAATCGGTACAAAATCAACAACAACTTATTAAATGTCCACATGAAGAATGTACAAAAACTTTTAGTAGGTTGTATAATCTTAAGGCACATCTTCGTTCTCATTCACCTGCTCGTCCGTATCAATGTCCAATGTGCCCAAGATCTTTTTCAAGAAAACATGATTTACAAAGACATATTCGTGTACATACTGGAGTTAAACCTTATCAATGCCCTTGTTGTTGTAAAGCTTTCGCTCGTACTGATGCTCTTCGTCGTCATTTTAAAATGGAAGAGAATTGTAGAAAATCTCCTGAAGTTCAAAATATGAAAACTAGAAGACGATATACGGATTTAAATTAAATTAATTAATGTTAGTTAATTAAGTTGGTTAATTAAGTTAGTTGATTAACTAACAATTAGTCTTAACTAACAATTAGTCTTAACTAACAATTAGTCTTAACTAACAATTAGTCTTAACTAAGAATTGGTTTTAACTAAGAATTAGTTTTAACTAAAGATTAGTTTTAACTATGAATTAGTTAACTAATAATTGATTAATTATCAAATCCTTTTTTTTAAACTTTATTATTATTATTTGGGTTATTCTTTCTGGTTTTGGGGTTGGGAAAAAAAAAAATTATCTAATCGGTAATCGGTAAAGTGGTATAAAAAAAAAAAAACCAAAAAAAAAATTTTGTGGTATATAAAACGCATTTATTTTAGAAAAAAATTTTGTACTTCATTTTTTTTCCCAGAAAAAAAAAAACAAACGAACAATTGATTTTTCTTTTTTTTTTTCTCACATCATCGTTTATTATTATTTTTCATGGTACCAATTTCTTTTTCGAAATTCGATTTATTTTTTTTTTTTTGCTTATAAATCTTGTACAATTCATTTTTTTTTCCTTCTTGAATTAATTTTCAAGAAATAATTTTTTTTCATCAAAAACGAACGATTTTAAATTCATGAATTTTTTTTTTTTACGAAATTATATGTATACATACATTTCATTTATTCATATCCTTTTATTTTTTTTCCTGGACGGTTATACTATAAACTTCACTAAGAACAATATAAGAATGTACGCTATTCCTCGCACTTTTTTTTCTTTTCTGTATATACAATTAGACTTTATATAACAAGATTTATAAGGCAAATAAGCAATCTACGATTTATTAAAAAAACATCAACATTACGACAAATTTTTGTAAAATTATTAAACAAAAAAAAAAAATTTTATATAAAGCTTTTTTTTTTCAAGGAATTATATTTACAAAGTTCTAGCACAAAAAGTTCTAGCAAAGTTCTAGCAAAGTTTTAGTAAATTTTTTTTTTTTCGAAATGTTCAAAATGAATGAATTAAATGATTTTAATGAATTGAATAAAATTTGAGGAACAAAAAAGCACAAAAAAAAAATTTTAGCATATCATTAAATTCGATGTCCCTGTGTTTTCGTTTTTTTTTTTTTTTGTTTTTTAATGTGTTTTGTGTTTTGCGTGTATTTTTTTTTAATGATCTTAATTAAAAATGGAGACAGATTTAGAGAATGAAACTTGATATTACTCGCTATTTTTTTTTTTAAATGATCTTAATTAAAAATGGAGACAGATTTAGGGAATAAAACTTGAAATTACTCGCTATTTTTTTTTTTTTAATATCTTTTGAATACAGGTAAATTCACGTAAATAAAGTATGATTTACTATATTTAATGTAAGAATGAATTACGGTAACAAGCTTTTTTTTTTATTGATTAATTAAACTTGATTCTTTGATACTTTATCATAAGTTTTCTTTTTTTAATAAGTGATTTACTATTTGATTTACTATTTGATTAACTATACAGTATTAAAATATCAAAGATGTACGCACATACCTTTTTGATTCATTTTGATTTATTTTGATTTATTTTAATTCATTAATGTTTTTTTTTTTTCTCCTCAATACCTTGATATACTTGATATACTTATTATACTTATTATACTTATTATAGTTGAGTTGATGTAGTTAATGACGTGATAGACAATGCTTAGTGCTAGCTTGGTTAATATCAAGGACCTACGTAGGTTAAATGTTAACGTGCTAGTACTAACGCATCAACGAAATAATTAAATAACGCAATAATACATTAAATACACAACACATTAACTAGACTAGTTAACACATTAACAATATATGATTGTTATTCAAAGGGGATATCAGATTTTTTTTTTTTTTTTTTTTTTTTTTTTTTTGTTCGAACGATAATTAACAATAAAGAATTTTTTTTTTTCTTTTTCATTTTTCATCTTTATTCGCTCACATCTTTTTTCACACACTTCTTTTTCCTTTTTTTACAATAAATCATTTCTTTTCCAAATTTGGAATTCAAAATCATTTGTCTTATCCATTTAGCATAATGAAACAAGTAATCTAATAATAATAATACATTAATCATACAGTAATAATACAGTAATAATACAGTAATAATAACAAGTAATAATAAGTAATAATAAGTAATAATAATCTACTAGAGGATGAAAAGGAGTTTTTTCTTTGTATGTGAATGATTAAATAATCAAAGAACCCAAACTTATTTGATAATTTCTTTTTTCGTGTGGTTCAAAAAAATTTTTTAACTTTTTTTATTTTTCTTCGATGTTTGCCGAAAATCATTATGCATGAAACACAGGTAATCAAAGAAAAAAAAAAAAAAGATGAAACACTTTGGGTTGTGATTTTAAAGAATGCGTGTGAAACGATCAGAAAAAAAATTTTTTTTTCGTTTATTCAATGATTCGTTGAACTTTTTTTTTTTTTTTATGTTATATTTTGTTATACTATGTTATACTATATTACTATATTACTATGTTATTATGTTACTATGTTAAAACATCATGGTCAAATAAGATCGTAAAATTTTATGACAATCTAATGACAGTTCGATGACAATCTACCATTATAATGTAAAAGCAGCTCCCTCGTGCTCATGCATGCCTCTATTTTTGTGTAATTTGTATCATTACCTTTTTACAATAAACCTTTATTTTTATAAAAAAAAAACAATCCGAAAAAATTTATTATGAAAAAAAAATTTGTTTATTATGTAATATCAATCGATGTCTCGTGTTAATGCGCTATAAACCAAGTTATAGTTTAGCGTTCGTTTTTTTTTTTTTTTTTTGATTTCTTTTCATAAAAATCCTATATCGAAATTCTCATTATATCTATACATCGAAATTTGATATTGATTAAATCAAATTACAAATTATATTTATGAATTTATAATTTCGATTATAATTCATTACATGAAAAAAAAAATATATATTGTTTTTGGTTATCGTTCTCATTATTATAATCAAATAATAATAATCGAAGCATAACAATCGAAATAAATGAATGAAGGTTTTAATGAATAAATGATTGGAATGAATAAATGATTGGTTGAAAATGAATGATTAACTGGATTTGTTTTTTTTTGATTAAAATGGGTTCAATGAAAATGAGTGAAGTGAATGAATGAATGAATGAATAAACATCATAATTATAATTATTGTAAATACTTGAATATTGATAACGAAACTAGAACTATTGAAATAAACCTTCGCGAATATTCTGGAATCTACTAGTATCTGCTTTTTTAGAATCATATCAAGTTTTGTAAGTTGCAAAAGTACGTGCGTACATATCCAGTTTTTGTAAATATGTATATATATATATAATATATATATATAGAAGATATGTATATTTTTATACGTTTGGCTAGTTTATAAAAAAATTTTTACGATAACGATAACGATAACGATAACGATACAGTAATTGCGATTTACAAAAAGTAAATTATCCCGAGAATTGATGTTTTTACATTAGAAAGTATATTTTATATTATATATTAGATATATATTAGATATGTATTAGAATGTGTATTTTATATTACATTAGAAAGTATAATTTATATTATATATTAGAATGTATGTTTTACGTTAGAGTGTATGTTTTACGTTAGAATGTATGCTATGTTATAACTCATGGATTCCTGTGTTCGTATTGTTTCAAAAAAAAACTTTGCGCTAGCGAGTAAATATGTACACGTACTTAGTTAGGTACCTCATATTATACATTTTATATTGACAAACTCACATTATACATCTCACATTGACATATTTCATATTATCTCCTAATTATTATAACTTAAAACCGATTTTCAGGTTTTTCATTTTATAAGGAGAATAACCTAAAACCGAATGATTATACGTATCGAATGATTTATACAGTATTTCCATAATATTTTTGACAATATAACATGTGCATAACTTTATATGTATAACTTTGTACTTAGTTACGTACGTAACTTTATATATAACTTTACATATAACTTTATATATGGATTCATCCCAAAAAAAACAGATAACCAAACCACGCGACCAAAGTAAACTCGATCCTTCATGCGTGAAAATCCTTAAAAAGTATAACAGGTAATTATTAGACGTATAAAAAGTATACGATGACAGCATAATGCATATTTTTTATAAATGATTTGATTGATTGACCGATGAATTATTCATAAAATTTATAATTATTATTATTATTATTATTATTATTATTATTATTGTAATTATTATTATAATTATTATTATAATTATTATAATTAGGTTAATCAATAAAAAGAATAGGGGAAATCTTGCAACTTGTTTTTTTTTAAAAAAAAGGATTTATTTAAATATAACCAATTACATTTATTGATTATTAGTATGAATGAATAAGTATAATAATAAAAAGAATGAACGCATATTCAATACATTTAATACATCTAAAATATATTCAAAATATATTCAAAATACATTTCAAATACATTTAAAATACATATAAAATACATCTAAAATACATTCAAAAGTAAGTATATTATTCAATACATTTAATATATCCATTGTATTTATTTTATTTTTTTTGAAAAATTTTGACAGCTGTACAGAGAAAAAAAGTGACAGCAAACATAATATCTCAATCAATGCGTTTTTTTTACCAAAATTGACAATTTTAATCTTGAATTTCAGTTATTAAACAAATATAGTAATGAATCTAGTGGCACATTGTTCTCTTTCTTAACCGTTAAGAATCAGATTCCAATATAAACGATTAATATTGTTTTTTCTTTTTTTTTTTTTTATTTCAAGGAGAATTAAAGGACGATCATGCATTCTTGAATGGAAAAAATGGAAAGACAAAAGGGGTCTTGAATGAATGAATGAATGAATATGAATGAATGTGAATGAATAAATGCAGTGTTTCAAAAGAAAAAAAGTACATACGTACGTAGTATAATCATACATTTTTTTATGTATTGTTTGATTTAAATACGATGTTGATCTAATACCAATAAAGGAATTAAAACGAAAATACTTTATTTGGATATAATAATAACAAGCCAATCAAATTTAATAAACTTATTTTTCGAAATTAAAAAAATGTTTGTTAGCCAATCAAACTTTATACTATCTTTCTTCGAAATTAAAACAAAGTGAATTCATTGTTTCTTTGATTACATTGACGGTTAATCGTTTAGTCTCGGTTTCTTGTTAGTCTTATCAGTTTCTTATCAGTCTCAGTTTCTTATTCTTATTAGTCTCAGTTTCTTATCATTTATCACAATCTTACCACAATCTATGTTATCACTATGTTACTTGTTACTTGCTGCGTTAGTTACTACGTATGTTATTTTCTACCTACGCCATTTCATACAATTTTCTGCTACGTATGCCACTATCGCTTACTGTTACTCAAATAAGCCATAACGATAACAAACAATTTTCTTTTTTCTTAAACGAAGGATCGTACCAATTCACGTCTCACGACATGAATTAAAAAATTCCTAGTTTGTCGAAAATGTCAATTATATGGCGTACGTCAAAAAATTTTTATTTCTTGCATATTAGTTTATTACTTTGCCGCTTTTTCAAATAAAGAATTTTTTATAAAGATGTTTTGAAAAAAAACCTTTTTTTTTTTTTCTTGTTTTAATTAATTAATTAATTAATTAACTATTCGAGATCTTTTTGACAGATGAACAAATAAAGAACTATAATAATAAAAAAAAAAGAAGCAACACATACATTTGCATAATACATTAGTCAGATTCTATTATTCACTCAAGGAATTAATGATTGGTCTCAAAGAAGGAAATAAAAAATTTTTTTTGACAATATCAAAGAAATAGTTATTCATAGTAAAAAAAGTACCGTAATTCGGACAAATCCATAAAACCCACTGAGAGTAAACAAGTAGTCGTAATTAAGTAAAAAATGAGGTGATCCTTGTCGATTGTGTAAATGTATCTACCTACGTACTTGCCTTATTATTATTAATAGTAAAAATGGTAAACGTTATCGTTATACGTACGTCGAAAATGCGGAAATTAAATTTATATTACAAATATGAAATCATTTTTTATCCTATAACCCCATAAATTTTTTCAAAATTTTTTTTTTTTCAATTATCAAAACTTTGAATTGTTTTTTCCATTGTTAAGTTGATCATGCAAGTAATGTAAGATGAGTCATGTAAGATAAGTCATGTAAGATAAATCATGTCAGATATTAGATTTTAAGTGCACATCGATGAATGTTTCTTTTGTTTTCTGAATTCGGTCATGAAATATAAAATCGATTTGACTTGATTTAATTAATACGTAACCCTTTTTTTAATGGTTCAGCTAATTCGGCCGTTTATCTCTAACTTCCAATTCCCTAACCCTTTTACCCTTTTACCCTTAATAAACTTTTTATCATCGCTTTAAAGTCATCCGATTTTCGTTTTAGAATCGTCGATTTTAAAATTTAGAATACTAAAATAAGAAATTTATAAAAGATTATTAAAATTAAGAAATTTATATGAGGCCGTTTCGGGTATCGTCAGTCCATGATTGTGGCACGGTTATAATGAAATGTCACAAATAGAAATAACAATAAACTAAAAAAAAAATTATTAATTACAATGAAAAAAATTGGATGATTTCATTCTTCTTTTTTCAATTACATTTCCGTTGAGGCACAATGGCTGTGAAAACTGTCCTCCTTGATGTAATATCTCTTAACGCAGCAATAATAATAAAAAAAAAAACCGTTTAACATATCTTTTTTTCCAAAAATAATTATGGTTTATTTCTGATATCTCCTGTGTCGCATCATATTGTTGGTACGATTGTTTTGTTGATCACCTAATAACGTTCTTTTACTCCGGACATTTTAAAAAAAGATTTTTTTTTCATACCGATAATATCATTCATTGTTTATCATGTAATGTTGTGATGCACGGATGTCGGTTAAATGTACCCCATATTTTTTTTTTAAATGAATTTTGAATGAAAAATTTTTTTAAAGAATCGTGTGTCCTTCAATAAAAAGGGTGGTCCCTCCCTTTTCTCAATTCTCTTAATAATCACCGCTTCCCCTTTTTCCATTCATCACATCTCAAATTTATTTCCATCACAATCTATATATCTATATATATCTCTATATATATCTCTATATATATATCTATATATATTCCAAATCACATAATACGTATCCTATTATCGATATTCGATACCCTGTTATATATCAATATATATTCATTTATGCTTATGAATCATGTTTGTCATCCGGTTCGATCATCAACTCATTTTAACAATTTAGTTAATACTATTTCTGTTTATGATAAAATACGTTTATTCCCCTGCCATCTTCCACTCCTCCTCTCCATTTTTATCCTTTCCATTTTTAATGCAAGCCAAAAGAATTTCCATCCATCTGTTAAATCTGTGAACAAACAACTAATTTATTGTGGGTTTCTCTAGACTTCTCTGGATTTCTCTGTGTTACCTACTTAACTCACAATCTCACTTAATCTCACTTAATTCGCCTCGCTCAATTAACCCACCTTACTTAATTCCTGACCAGAATTATAAATTGTTGCTATACACGTGATTTCGCTCAAGACCGACTTTGATAGTCATCCCGCACTACATGAAACATTACTAAAAGGCCGAGTAATATAAATTATTTTAGAAATTTATTCGTTCATCTAAACTTAACATTTACGCTGTACAATTCGTTTCGGTTTCATAATTTGATTACAAAAAAAATTCTAAAACGTCGCATGAAATACGTAACAATCACATTCGTGAGAAATGAATAAATGCTATTATAAAAAAAAATTAGAAATATTTAATATATAAACATATCTATATATATTATTTTATACTAACATACTTACTTACCTATCTACCTTTTAAACATTTACATACGTACGTACGTATTTCTGGCGCCAACTTTTTTTATTGACTACGGTACGTTACGTTACGTATGTAAAAAGATTTTTTTTACATACATACCTACACACATGTGCTATTTTCCTAAAATTTCAGTTTCAAAATGATATCTTGTCATGTTACTTTTCTTTATAGTAAGATCTTGTTCTTAATTATTATTAAATAATCAGGGTCCTGGTTCAATGTGTAACAACTAAGATAAATCTGTATAAGCATATAGCGATAATATATAAAATTATCTTCAATGTTTTAATTTTTATGTTACATGTTTCGTATTATGAATTTGTGTTACCTGATTAAGAAATTCATCTGATATTTTTTTTTTTGAACCAGTGATTTCTAGAAATATCCAATTCTGATTAAAATCTACTTTCGTTCGGTTAATGTTTAAAAAAATAAACATCCCCATCCATCTTTCTTTCTTTCTTTAATATAATATAAACGTAAAGATATTGTCAAATTTCGTAAATAAATATTTTTTTTTAAAAAAAAATAAATTACATACTTACGTATTTATTACGTACGTTATGTACTTATGTATCTTTTAAATTATTTTATTTGTGATACGTTTCGTAAACTACGTACGTACGTACATATATACAATATTTTTTTTTGTATGCAATTATACGTACGTATTATGTCGTTTTAAAAAAATGTATCTTTTCATTAAAAAAACGGTAATACGTACATATATACACACGTACGTACGTATGTACGTAGTATACGTAGCAACAGGTTAGATCTATAAAATTTGTATACATACATATAACAATAATGATTTTCTAAAAAAATTATCTGCAAGCATCTAATCAAATAATCTAATCAAATTATTATCTTTATGTAGTATCGATATTTGATTAAGACATCCAGTTTTTAGATTATCCAATAATAATGCACGAACGATCAGAAGGGGTTCAGAAATTGTCGCATATTAAATTCACTGCCAGATATTGGTTACATATTATCCAATAACAGTATTATCCGGCTAGTTACGACGACAGAATCAATAGAATGACTCGATTTATTTTTGATAATGGTTACATCATCATCAAATAACAAAGTTATTTGATTATTATCATGCCATTTTATTGATTCGGTCGTTATAACTACCTAGATAATTATTTTTTAACTAAACAATTTGAATACGTACAGTCTGGGATTTTACTAAATTAGAAATCGCCTTCTAAAATAATCTTTCCGTCATTTCGTGAATTTAATTGGCTGTGTTACATTTTTTCATGTCTGTTCATGTTTGTACTCACTGTTAGCTTTCACGATATTTTATTATTCATTCGATATTGAATGATATACGAATAGTTAATATAAGATACCTATTTTAAATGATTCTATTTTATCTTTTACAAGAAATTATTTTTAAAAAAGTAAATAAAAGTTTAAAATTAAAAAGAGGTTTTGGATTTTTAAGTATAATAAAAGAATTTAATCTTATTACTAAACCAATATCTTAAATAAGTATATATTTAATATTAAAAAAAGTATTAAAAACAAAAAAAAATCATAAAATAAACAAATTACAAAAATAATAATATGTAAATAGTTTTGTAAGAATTAATATAAATTTTTTATTTTAATAGTTTTGTTATAATTTTTTATTAAAGTACATAAAATAAATTAAACTTATTATTTTAAAATTTATATTTTACAATTATTTTTATAAGTATTTACAAATAATCTATTAAATAAAACTGAAGTAATATTATATAAATTATAAAATAAATAAAATAATTTATAAGTTTTTTTTTATTATTTAAATTTAAAAAGTTATTAATTATTATTTTACAATAAAATATTATTAATAATATTTTTAATAAAATAAAAAAAAACAATTTTATATAAAAAAAATATAAAAATATAAATAAAAACAATAAAAAATATAATTAAAATAAAAAAAATAAAAAGCAAAAAAAGAAAGATGTAGCAATTTAGTAAAGTAAATAAGTTGTTAACTTTTTAAATAATAAATTGTGAATTTAAAACTCACTAATAGTAAAATTTTAAATAATTACTTATGTAATATATAGATAATATTATAACAATAATATTTTGTTAATCAGTTAAAATAAAATACTTGTAATTATACTCATATTAACATAACTGACAGGCCATGAAATATTTGTATAATCTTGATTATACAAAAAGATACAAACTAATACTGAATAATATAAATCTAAAATAAGTTCTTGTAATTATATAAATCTAAAATAAGTTCTTATAATTATATAAATCTATAAAATTAAAAAAAATTAAAACTTATTTAAAAAACTTAAATAAAAAAGTAATACAAATCTTTGATAGTATTATTATAAAAGTTAAACTAAAAAATACAGATATTAATATAAAAGAATTAAATAGACAAAAACATTTAGATAAAAAGTATCATTAATCAGATTACTAGGTTAAATTAAAGCAAAAAAATATCAAATTAAGCTTAATATATCAAAAATAGTTTATAATTCTTTTGAGTTATATAAATTAAAAGTTTAAAAACAAAGTAAAGATATACTAAAATACTAAAGATATATTATAAGATAAGTATTAGAATATAAGTGAACTTTATAAAAACAAAGTAAAAATATACTAAAATACTAAAGATATATTATAAGATAAGTACTAGAATATAAGTAAACTTTATAAAAATAAGTCTTTATTAATAATTTAGAGTGAATAAGTAGTAAACAAAAGAAGTTTTCTAAATTTTATTAACAAATATTGTATACTAAAATATGTAACAGTCTAGAAAGTAGTTCAGGAAAGAAAGATACCATATTGCTTAAATGATATATTGATTAAGTATATACAAAAAATATAGTAATAATTAGATAGTTAACAGAACAGAAAATCAAAATGTTTAAATAAATAATCTTTTAGTTAATTATAAATACAACATCTAGTATAAAAACTTAGAATAAATTACTTAAATAGGCAATTAAAAGTTGTATATATGACTAGCTATACTCTTATTTTTATAAAAATAATTGTATATTAACTCTAATATATTAATAAAATAATTACTATAAAATATATTTTTAATATTAAAAAAAAACAAACCAAAAAAAATAAAAAATTAAAAAATTACATATATATAAATATAATATTTATAAATATTTATAATTATTTACTTATTAAAATTTTAAAAATTATAAATTATAAATAAAAAAAAGTTGTATTTTTCTTATTATTTTAGCAATCATTTTTTTTTTTTTTAAAGTGAGGTCATGCTCTTTAGTCTTTATTAGTATATTTGTTATAGCTAGTACAAATCTATTATATGTCATCTATCACTATATATCTATTCAAACATAAGACTCAGACATATTTATCTATAATCTAAACCTACCAAAGTTTTGTGTTATGTCCTACTTACACTTAATCTGGATTTTTGTTTCACTACTAATTATATTAGATAACCTACATATTCACCTTATATCTCACAACCTATTTTTTTTTTTTTTTTTTTTGGTATTAAGGTGACCTCTTTGGTCTTTTGACTTTTATTAATTACTTATCGGTATTGTGGTTCA
>CAJVQA010007723.1:0-13574 GCA_910591915.1 Cetraspora pellucida | reverse complement strand
AATATTATCATTTTTGTTATCGTTAATTTATATGTTTTTATTTATTTATTATTTATTTGTTGTTTTGCGTTCATTATGACTTGTAATTATTTAATTTTTTTTAATGGGTTAATTAACTTTTTTGTCTTATTTTATTTATTAGTTATTATAGAAAATAAAAAATTACTATGATATGGTACTACAAAATGTTCGAAATTTCATTTGAAAGGTTTTTGGATATGAAAAGCTCCTTTCTCTAAAAAGCAATGCTGCTGCAGCAGAAATTATGAAGTAGAAACAGAATGATCAGGTTGCTGCTTGTTTTTGCTTCCTATTTCAGCAAAATAATGATGATGTGTATTGGATGGTAGTTATTGCAAGGACTGCTTTCTCCATGATTGCAGTACCTGATTTATCAAATGAATACTGTGCATTCATATTAGCTGTGTATAATATATTGTTGAATTCAAGATCACATAAGATTGTATGTACAGTAAATAGTATGAAATGCCATATGGTGAAGTATTTGGTAAGTATTTAATTATATATCACTTTATATTGCTTTATATTAATTCAATATTAATGGGTTTGCATTGGGTTTTGCATTGTAGGATGATTTTAATGAAGGAGGCCTCTCCTATGAATCTGCTGAAGCATTAATGAACAATAAGTTAGAGAAAGAAGGTGAAAAATTATGACTAACCACTCCAAGTTATGACTTCGAACCTAAGCAAACATTGCAAGCATTATGATCCAATTCAATACAACTTTCACAAAAAAAGTTGGATGAATTGTTTATACTCTATTGAAAGTAATGTTTTTATTTTTTGTCTTTGCATTATGCATTGCTAATCTTTAATATGGGGGTGAGTCAATAGAAATGCACCAAATCTTTTTTAGTAAAATATTTTTGCAACTTTAAATAAAGATAACTTGACAAGAAATTATTCAACTTTAATAAAAATTTTTTTAAACAAATTCTATAAGAATTTAGAATTAATTTAAAAAAAATTTTATTAAATATAGTTAAGTTCTTGCTAAGTTATTTAAGCTTAAAGTTTCAAAAAAATTTACTTAGAAAAAATTTGATGTATTTCTATTGACTCACCTCTATATATGTAATATTGATATTGTAAAAAATTAAATGTATATAATAAATTGCTTTTAATAAATTGCTTTTAATAAATTGCTTTTAATAAATTTGATAGTTTATTTTAAAAGTTATATGACTTGTATACTTATTTTTTTATAGTATTATATTTTTGGGATATATATTGCTAACGAAAGTAGTCATTTAATAAAATAGGATACATATTGATTATACTCATAATCGATCATTATCGTTTAAAAATTAACCAGATATATATTGATTATTATCATAATCGATGATAATTGGCAGGAGGAATTATAATCAATATATATCTATGTGGTTAGTAATTGATATATATCTCTATATAAATTTTGCTAATAAAAGCAAGGCTGACCTAGGAAGTTCCAAACTCATTCCTATTTAACCCAGATATCTATGTCTTAAGCAACCTAGCTTAGGCTCAACTTTCTTCTTTAGTAACAGTATTCCAGAAAAATTTAAACTATTACAGTTTTGATTCCTCCTTTTTAAAGTTATAATTACAATAATTACAAGACTTAGCTTTTACTAATACTTCTATTTTTATTTAACTTCTAGTTTTTCTAACTTTACAATTAAATACACAAATCAGCCAAATGATGCTCACACTTTATGCCTTAAATTTATAGACTTTATGAAATAGTAACAACTGGCCTTACCTTAAAACTTTTATTGAAACTCCAATAAGCCAAATTTTTTTAAATTATTCTAGAGCTTCTTATCTTAAAGAAAAGCTTAATAATCATAACATTACTAGCATAGAACAATTTCTAAATACAACCAACTCAGAGCTTTTAGAATAAAATAATTTTTATTATAACATTAAAAAAGATACCAAGAGAATGTTGTCTATACTGATTTTTTATAATTCAAGACTTAATAGCAGCCTTAATTAATCCTTTATTAACATTTCTACATATAAACCCTTACACCTTGTCTCAATAGAATTCTAAAGAGAAAGGTTAAATAATTACAGATAATTCTATTGTTATAGAACAAATAATTATTATTTTATTATTATATTTTATTATTATTAGTTATTATTATTATTATTATTATTATTTAGTATTAATTATTCATTATTGTATTATTATTAGTAGTAGTTGCTAGAACTTTATAATTGATTAGTAATCACTTAGTTGCTTAGTTGCTTAATTGCTTAGCTGCTTAGTTGCTTAGTAATTAGTTACTTAGCAATCATTAGTTATTAGTTACTAGAACCTTCTAGCTACTTAGTAATCACTTAGTTACTTAGTTGCTTAGTTGCTTAATGCTTAGTCACTTAGTCACTTAATTACTTAGTCATTTGGCTACTTAGTTACTTAGTTTACAAATATATAAATTCTGCTAAATTCCCTAAGTATGATTAAGAAACAGACATACTTTTTCTCTTTAATATTGTAAATACATCTTGAAATTCTTTAGAAACAGAAACCTAAGGATAGCTCTTCTTGTTATTACTTAATAAATAGCTTTTAACTAAACTGTATTGATACTTCTTCTCTAAAGTAATTCTTACAGGCAAGGTTTATCACCTTTTAGTAAAATAAAGTAAAGTTATTAGTATTGCATTACCTTTTTCAAACTGCCTCAGAAAAAAGTATAGTTTTTTGACAATGTCTAATAGAAGCTATACTTCTCTCTTGAACATTGCATATATCTGTAAAAGATTTTCTGTGCTATGTTGTCATTATAGTGTAAAAATTAAAAAGGCTTTCACCTATAACATTTGATGTTTTTTGGTAAAAAAGTTAAATTTTTAGAGAAAAACAAGTTATTTTGAACAAAACATTTCTGAATGTATTGTAAAATTTATTCTAACAAGAGACCCAGATGAGTATTAGTTATTTTGACAAAAGATCCAGATAAGTATTAGTTATCCTAACAAGAGATCTAAACAAATATTAGTTATTCTAACAGAGTTCTAGACATAGATATACCTTTTCTTTTATGGTTCACATTTCTGCTAAACTTCACAATAAAAACATCCAAAGCCATCAACAAGCACACTTAACTGGATCTTACTTTGCAATTAATGTATTTCAAATATAGCATTCAGATTTATCTTGTTTCTAGTATTATATTTCTTAATATATTAGCTCTTACTCAGATTTTGAATGATTTTGGACTTAATATTAAACCAACTTTGCAGCTCAACATTATTTCTTCCAAACTTAGAACAACTTTACCACTCTTATCACTTCATATCCAAACTAAATTACATTTTGCTTTTGCATTAGAGATATTATTTTTAGTTGTCAATACCAACAAGATATTAGTAATCCTAGAACAATCATTTTAACTTTAGTTAAAAAATATACTAATCTTTTTCAACTTTCTATCTTACCTTTTAAATACTAAAACATTTTTGACTTTTACCTTAATGCTCTTCTAAGTTTTAGTTTTAAAGAACCAGAAGAATTTAGTCAACATCTTAAAAATTTAGAAAGTTCTATCCTACTACCTATTACTGATATTACTTTTACTAATAATATTATCTTCTTATATAACCTAATAGATAGTTTGGCTTCATATAATAAATTAGTTATATCTACTGAGCTCTCTAAAAGTTATTACACCTCTAATTGAACTTCACAAATCTTTTTATTACTTACTGACAATTTAGAAACAGAAAAATATATTACTGCTTCTATAGATCTTACAGAAACCTTTAGCTTGTATCACACTTCTACTGATTTACCTTAACAAACTTTTGAAGATAGTTCTTCTTCTTTACCTTCACCTCAATTTGCTCTTCCTTAATTTCAATCTATTGCTATCCAATTTCAATCTATTGTTATTCAACTTCAATTCTAACTTCTTCCTTCACTTCTATCTATTCTTAATAATCTTTCTGACCTATCTGATAACATAGTACAACAAGCTTTACAAAATGCTGCACAAGCTATAGCTAACCTTATTGATGCTCTAAATAGAAGTAAAAAAGCTTTTATGAAGGCTAACTTCTTTTATGATAATGGAACTCAAGACCCAGAACAATGACTTGAAGATTTTTAAAAAGCCACTATTGCTAACAAGTAAGACACTGCTTGAAAATTGAAACTTATTCTTGTATACTTAAAAGAAATTATACTAGATTGGTAACTAAGTCTTTACTCTGTCTCAAATGCTTTTAATAATAATGCCAACCAAGACAAAAGCTTTAAACATCTTTTTAGGCTTTACTTTTACACACCTAAGCAAAAAGCTATTTGGCAGAAACAGCTTTTTGATATCAAACAAGGCCCAAACATAGTAAATGCTTATGTTAATCATTTTAGACAATTGAAAAGATAAGTTGACCTTGGTAATAATTTTCTGTTAACTTATCAAACAACTATTTATTCAAGAACAATGCTCTAAATTCTTTATTAATGTACAAGCTAGTGAACTTGCTAACCTAAATGCTGCTATTATCTTTATGAAACTGGACATGTAATAGCTACTAGCACTATTACAGAAACAGACCAAGCTATCAAATAGCTAACAGATCAGATTGCCAAACTTAGTATCAACTTGACACAGCAACAGCAACCATCCTAATCTCAATCTGCTAATTATGTAGCTACATCTAATACTAACAAGCCTCAAGCCAAAGATTTATGTTGCTATCACTACTATGGACATACAGAACATTTTATTGCTAAATATAGAACCAGTCAAGCTAAACAATGATCTAACTAAAGAGATAACTATAGAAGAAATAATAGATGCAACCAAAGATCTTACTCTTAAAGTTATAACAGATTCTATTATTGAAACTCTTCTTAAGAAAGAGAAAACTTTAGAGACAGAAGCAGATACTTAGACTTTTATAATAGTAATAGAAAAAGAACTAGTTTTAGCTTATTCTCATCCTATTATAAAAATGTTAAATATCTTGGCCATGAAAATTCTTCTTCTACTCTTTTTATTACAACACCAAAAAAATGGAAACTGTTTCTTAACAACTCTTCTATTCATATAGCTATGTCTACATATTTGTATGAAAAAACCAAAAATGCTAATCTAGTTCAATCTTCTACTTATACAACTCCTATAAAATGCAACATCTAACTTAGAAACAGACTCTATCAAGCTATTATTAATAGTAGTACTACTATTAGTATGATCACTCATCAAACTGTTAAAGAATTAAAATTTAAAATTAAACAAGCATCTACTAGCCTAATTGTCATAGCAACTGGTACTTTTACACATCCTCTAGGAATTATTAAGAGAATCTTCTAGTAGAAATTGAAGAAATAATTATTTCAATCACTGTTGAAGTTGTTTTTGCTACTTTTTACTCTCTTCTTCTTGGTAATTACTAGTTCAAAAAAGTTGGTATTAGCTATAACTAGAAGAATAGTTGTTATTTGTTCAAGTGAAATAGCAAAAAGGTTTTAGTACCAATGACCTATGAAAGTGACTATGCCTTATTTGTCTAACCAACAGTAACAGACCCAAAAGAGCTTGACCTCTATGAACAAGAATTTTTTATCTCTTATGAAGCATATACTGCTCAACTTATCTCAGAAATAGACAACAAAGAATGGACCATTTACCAACCTCAATGATGAATCCAAACTGCCTCATCTTGTGTATGTGGCAACTGTAAATCCTCTGACTACTTCTTTGCTAACTGCCTTTAAAATACTTGCAATCAATGTTACTGTAAAGGATATATTGCTGTCTACTGTCACTACAAGCTCCTTTAAGAGAAACATGCAAAAACTACCAAAGCTTTGAATATTTTTATTAACAATGTTCAGAAAATATTTGTTATGAATGCAACTCAATAGGACATATACTGTTGATTGTCTCTTAGCTCTTCTCAAGCACCAGAATCAGACCTATCAATATAGATGCATCACTAATAAAATTGAAGCCCAAAGACAATACTAACTTAGCAATCATTATACTTATCATTGCTACTATTGCAAGAACTTTCAAAAACCAGAAACTCTACAAGAATTAGATAAAGTTCTTGTTTGTAAAGGTTGCTATACTGACTTTCACCAAAGTCTTGACTATGATAATCCTAAAAGCCAGTACTATTACACCTAAGGTGATAGATATAGAATCTTGATTGAATATAAATTATACAAATATATTAAATTTAGAAACAGGATGTATAATTTAAAAAGTATTACAGAAAAACTATGGTTTTGTGAACTTAAATATTTATATGCTTACAAAGCCAGTACAGATGTTCTTTACAATCCTAACTATAACTTGTATACCCAAATTAAACACTATACTGAGTTAACCAGAAGTGCTGAATCTTAGTATAAAATAAATCAAACTTGTATCTTTCATCTTGCTAGAGTTTATTTGCAAGAAACAAACTTTATTATTACTAAAGCATTGGAACTTCAAGTAAATAACCAGATCAATCAACTCTAAACATATAAAGAAATAGACCTTATCCTATGAGCTAAACAAGCTGTTTTTGATAAAGAAGAAGAGCAACTTCTTCAACAAACCTTGACTGAGTCTTTTGACATTAGCCATCTAGAATTTGACTATTAGCTTGCCATTGCTAACCTTTGTTGACAGTTTAGTACTTCTGTTGACCTTTGCAAAAAATGCTTATATGTTAAGCATCAAGATGAATTAGACATCTATCAAAAATATTGCCAGAACTGTGCTTTTTCACCAGTTCTTATCTATGAACCTTCTATATTAGAACCAGTAGACCTTTTGGCAATTATGACTAATGCAACACTATCAAAACTAGACCTGTTGCAACTACAAGTTGCACAACTACAATAACAAGTTGAAACACAGAACCAACTTATTCTACAGCTTTAACAAAAAGTAGAAAAGTTAGAAAGATTTACCCAAACTCTTATACAAGTATTCTAACAGAATGTTCAAACCACTTAACAATGATATACTTCTCTTACTCAAGAATGGAAAAGTCAAATTTTTAGATTATCCCAAACAGGATTAAAAACTATCTGTTGGACCAGACAATGTGCATCAAGTTTTTATCATTGACACTATAATCTCTTATGAAGAATATAGTGTTAGCTCAGAACCTTCTAAATTGAATATTAGACCTTTAGATACTAAATAAGAAAAACAATTCAGCCAGCTACTAATAAAGTTTTTAGATTTTTTTGCATAAGATACAACAGAATTAGAATGTACTGATCTTGTAACTCATTAAATCTATACAGAAGAAGGACTTTCTATTTGATCTTGACTTTACTCTTCTTCTTTTATAAAACAGACATTTATTAAGAAAAAAATTTAATAAATGCTTGATAGTAGACTTATATAACTCTTTTTTAGACTCTGGACCTTATCAGTTATATTAGTTTGAAAAAAAATAGCAAATTATGATTTTGTGTTAACTATTGTAAACTTAATAGTATTACTAAAAAAGATGCCTATCTCTTAACTCACATTGATGAAATGCTTAATACTCTAAAAAGATCCAAGTAGTTCTCTATACTTGACCTTACAAGTTAATATTGGCATGTTGTTATACATCTTACAGACAGAAAAAAAACTGCTTTTGTTACTTGATATAATATTTATGAGTTTAATATAATGCCTTTTGGACTATATAATGCACTTGTAACTTTTCAATAATTAATAGATAGAGTATATCAAGATATTGTATAGAAATTTGTAGAGTCTATTTTGATAATACTATAGTATATTTTAAGACCTTTGATGAATATTTAGAACATTTATGACAAACTTTTATTAAAATTATAAAAGCCAATTTATGATTAAACTTAGAAAAATGTAACTTTTAGATGCAAAGTTTACTATTCTTAGAATATATAGTTATCTTTATTGGAATAGCACCTGATTCTCAAAAGATAGAAGCTGTTCAAAAAATTTAACCACCTAATAATGTAACCCAACTATATTCATTCTTAGAACTAGTAGGTTACTATCGATAGTTTATTCATAACTTCTCTAAAGTAGCATAGCCTTTAAACTAGCTACTATGTAAAGAAACTCCATATATATAGGATAAATCACAACAAAAAGCTTTTGAAGAATTAAAACAAAAACTTATTACAGCCTTTATATTAAAGTATTCTGACTTTGACAAACTATTTATTCTAGCTACTAATGTTTCTTATCATAAATTTGAAGCTATTCTTAGTCAATTGAATAGAAACAGAAAAGAACACCTTGTAGCCTATATAAGTAAAAGTTTAACCAAAGGAGCAATTAATTACAATGCTACTGAACTTGAATATGCTGCAGTTGTATGAGCTATTGAACATTTTTATAAATATCTGGAACTGCCAAATTCATTCTTATTACTAACCATTTTGCTCTCAAGTAGTTACAATTTGTTAAACCTAAAGAATATTTAGGAAGATGGATTCTAAAACTCTAGCCCTATAACTTTAAAATTATTTATAAACTAAAAAAAGTTTACTCCAATATAGATGCCTTATCTTGACTTCAAACACAGACCTCATACCAAAACCCTTTTTCATAAATTTGAACCTCTATTATAATTTATATAATTATACTAAGAAAAAACTATTATATGAGAAAAACAAAAAAAATTCTCAGTACCCTTTTCATGTTATCAAGTGGAATGAAGTAAAACCTGTTTTGTATATGATGTATAAGCATTTTATCACAAAACACTTAGAAACAGATGCTATGTATTATAAAATAGCTGAATGATATTATTAGAACCAAATGTATCAAGATGTACAAGAATATGTTAAAACATATAAAGAATACCAAAAAAGACTAAAAGGCAAATGAACTAAACCTCTTCATTTTATTCAAATAGAACAAGCTTTTGAACAAATTGGAATTAACTTAGTAGGACCTTTATCAATAATCAAACAAAATAATTGATATATTATTGTTGCTACTAACTATTTAACAAAATGGCCAGAAGCCTGTATTATATCTGATGTTGAAGCAAATACCTTAGCTCAGTTTATTTTTGAAAAAATTATTTAGCAACATAGAATAACAAAGATTATTCTCTCTAATCAAGAAAGAAATTTTATTAGTGAAACTGTTTGCATTCTATATAAAAAGTTTCTTATTAAACATAAGTTCTCTTTATCATACCACTTACAAACAAATAGAATAGTTAAACATTTTAACTAAACTTTATATGAATCATTCACTAAAGTAAAAAGAGATAATGATTAGAATTTACATATACCTGCTATATTGCTTGCTTATCAAACAAAAAAGCATACTACAATTGGATATACTTCCTTTTAGCTTGTATATGGATAACAAGCTATTTTTTTAATTAAAGCTTTATTATCTGTCAAACCTTATGAAGAAACAAAATACAACTTACAAGATAGAATATTACATTGAGCATTTGAGCTTATTGACAAGCTACCTGAATTGCAGAATAATGCAAAAGAAAAGACCAATAAATTGCAACAAAAACAAAAAGAATACTTTAATACTAAAATCTGTTATAAAACATTCAAAATAAGTAACAAAGTATGAATAGTTAAAAAGATATAGAACATTCTTAATCAGCTAAATTTGAAGATAAAAGAACTAAACTATTTATTATTCAAGAAAAATTAAACAATAATGCCTATAAACATTGTAATGACAAAGAAAAAACATTGCAGAAGTACTATAATAGTAATTGTTTTGCTAAATATTATGAAAAACAAACATAAGAACCTTTTGTTCTTATCGAATAACTGGAATTTCTGAAAGAAAATTTTAAAACTGAAGAAAAAAACAATATTATTACACAAATTTTTCAATGTTACAATTTATTTGAAAATTGTAATACTTGAAAATTTATATAAACATCCTCGAATTGTACAAATTTTCCTAAAAATAGAATTTTTAAAACTACAACTAGAAACAGTAATCACTTTAAATAACTTTCTTCAAATCTGAAAACAAAACTTTACATCTCAAAATTACTTAGATATATTATCTTAAAATATTATTCTTTAGAGTGATAAAGAACCAGAAAAAGTTATTGACTTAAACCCTATAATAGAAGCTCTAGTAGAATTCAATATCAATGAATTTTTACAATTAGAAAAAATACAATCTTCTTTAATTAAAACTTCACTTAATAAAGTAACTACTAAGTTGAAAAATAATAATACTAACCATCTAACTTAGATAATAAATAATTTAAAACAGACATCAGTGTCAACAACTCAAAGTATAACCAATTCTTTTTTTAAAGAAATATGAAAAGAACAAGTTAATTAAATTTTAAAGTTCTTATCTACTCCTAAACATATTTGACATAATTTTAACAAGAAAATTAAAGCTTACTATTATTTAAAACAAATAATCTCAAAGTTTAACAACCCTTTAGAGATTAAAGACCTTATTCAAAATGCTCAAGTAACAAGAAGAGCAAAAGATACTTAGAAAAATGCTCTCAGAATATACAAAGTTTTCAAATTATGACCAAGAGAAATAACCCTATAGTTGAAGTATATAACTGCAATATATATTATCAAGTTGCTAGATAATGAGTACACCAAACTTCTTAAATCAATTAGAACATAGAATTTACAAAGTAAATTTTAAAGAAGACAGAAATGTTATAGAACAAATAATTATTATTTTATTATTATATTTTATTATTATTAGTTATTATTATTATTATTATTTAGTATTAGTTATTTATTATTGTATTATTATTATTATTAGTAGCTTTCTAGTCAATTAGTAATCGCTTAATTGCTTAGTTGCTTAGTTGCTTAGTTGCTTAGTTGTTTAGTTACTTAGTTGCTTAGTTGCTTAGCTGCTTAGTTACTTAGTAATTAGGCACTTAGTAATCATTAGTTATTAGTTGCTAGAACCTTCTAGTTACTTAGTAATTACTTAGTCACTTAGTTGCTTAGTCATTTAGTTACTTAATACTTAGGCACTTAGTTGCTTGGCCACTTAGCTACTTAGCTTACAGATATATAAACTCTACTAAATTTTTCAAGTGCAATTAAGCAACAAATATCTTTCTTTTCTTTAATATTGTAAACACATTTTGAATTTTTTAAGAACAGAAACCTAAGAATAGCTCTTTTTGTTATTATTTTAATAAACAGCTTTTGACTATAAACTGTATTGATACTTCTCTAAGATAATTCCTATAGGCAAGATTTATTACCTTTTAGTAAAATAAAATAAACTTATTAGATTGCATTACCTTTTCTGAACTGCCTCAGAGAAGAGTATAGTTTTTTGACAATATCTAACAGAAGCTATATTTTCCTTTTGGACACTACATATACCTGTAAAAAATTTTCTATACTGTGTTATTATTATAGTGTAAAAATTAAGAAAGCTTTTACTTATAACACTATTATTGGCAAAGTATATAATTCTTACAACAAAGTTCTTAAAGCTTAATACTATATCCTAAAGCCAAACAATATACTATCAGTCTGTATAAGCTATAATCTAAGAAATTGATTATATCACTTTAAGCATTGCTACTTCAATGTAACAACATCACTATACAATATACAGGTAGACTGTAAAAAGAAAATCTATTTAGACATTGCCAATTTTAAAAAGGCATTAAACTATATCATATTAACAATTGTAACTCAAAAGCAAATACAAGACATAAATCCAATACTAGAAAGACCTCTATGTTCTTTTGAAAACCTTTCAATTAACCTCTGAAAAACACTAACAGAAACTAACTTTACTATTAAGATACTAACAATTCACTTAACCTTCAACTGGCAATAGTAAACAACAACTCATAAATAATAGCAAAATGCTATATATGAAACACTAACATCTGTTTTGGTTGCTTTACTAACCAATAGCCTTTATATATAAGCACAATGCTTAATCTACTAAACTTTATCTTTACTACAAATAACTCATATACAGAAGTAAACATCTGTATAGACAATCCTATCTTCACTAATTTTATCAACTTGGTAACTTCTATTAAGCTTTACAACTATTCTGTACTAGACAAGCAGCAGCATACATACTTTTTCTTAATTCTAAAAACACTTTCATGTAATCAGAAACTCAACATTACTTTGGACCAAAATATAAAAATTAAAAAAACTACAAGTATAATTTTTCTACTAGACCTAGCATCACAATGCTTTTTATACAACTGCTTTGTTCCAAGACTTCTTAACAAATCATATAAATACTTTCTAAAAACTATTTTAAAACATATACATCAAATTACAAACTGGTTGTTATAGTTTTACTAACAACAGATTTTAGGCTGGCATATATCACAAAACAATATTGATTAGACTTTCACATTAAAATACATTTTTTATGAAGAAAAATTACTAGCTTTAAACACTAATTTATTATCTTTGACAATTAAGAATTTCAAAATCAAACTACTATTAAAAGAACTTTCAACTTATCTACTACTGCATTAGAGAAATAGCAAAAAATATCCAAACTACTTATGTTCAAGATGCCATAATGCCTCTAAAAACATTGTTTATCTATTAACTTGCATTTAGAATCATATATGATTTTCAATCCTAATTAGACAAACAGTATATAAAACTTTACGAAAATTGGAAATACCATATTTGCACTTAGATGCTTTTGTCAAAGCATTTGTTACTATACATATAACCAAGCAAATACTACTAGAACTTATTACTAGAGACATATTAGCACCTTTTGATACAAATAGTTACAAACACAAATACACTCTACTAATACATCATAATATTATTACTGCAATATACAAAACAATTTGGCTTGTTTCTAGAAAGTCAAATTATAATTCAATTCCTTTAACTCCTGCTTCAATACAGGCTCCAATATTAAACAAAACTAAGCCATTGTCTTCATCTTTTATAGAAAGAAAACTAATTAGATACATAAAAAAAGACAATCTTCTTTAATATATCTTCTTGAAGACTAGAGATTTAGTGACTATTCTAGCAAAGAATAGGTTAAAAATAATGTAGCTCTTATTCCATCTCCTTTAATATAGTTTTTTCACATATATTATTTTATATATATACAATTGACTATAAATAAAAGAGATAGAGAATAGACCTTTCTTTAAAAAAAAAAAATAATAATAATAATTTTAGATATAAACTAGATTTAATAATTTTAGAAAATTTAAGATTATATGCATTTAATATCTTGATTTTTATAATATGAAATTTTTGAACAGCTTTAGTCAGTTAGTTTTTTAAAAAATTTTCATATATAAATTTTATAAAATTTTATAAAATTTTGTAAAATTTTTTTATTTTTTTTATTTTTGGTATTAATATTAGGTCTTGCTTATATATTTATTAGTAATTTAAAATAATTATATGTATATATGTTATAACTAAAGTTAATATTTGCAATTAAGATTAACTATTAAACTGTTAACTATTATAGGTCAAATGAATAAATAAAGAATGAATAATAGGTAAATAACAGAAAAAAAAACTGCTATTATTCTACCTTATATCTGCCAAATAATAGCAGCATAACAGCAGCATAACAGCAGAATAACAGTAAAATAACAGGA
>CAJVQA010007722.1:0-13574 GCA_910591915.1 Cetraspora pellucida | reverse complement strand
TTACAAAAAGTGTTCACTGTCTAAGGTCGCTCTAGTTACCTACTATCTTAAAAGAAGTAGATATAGAATAACAATATTAAAACAAAAGTATAATTATTAAAATAAAAAATATAATTGATAAAACAAATGTGTTTAAAATTTATATGATAATAGTTTTTAAAAAATCTTTAGACATATTAGCATAATAATAATAATTACTAAATATATTCTAATAGGTAATTAATAAAAAGAATATATAAAAAAAAAAGTATAATTGCCAAAACAAAAAGCTTATTTGTTAAAACAAAGTTTAAAAATTACACAATAGCTTTAGTAGATCTTTAGGTATATTGACACTTCAATATGTTTTGTTAAAAAACCAAATTGTAAATAAATAAAACTTATCTTCTAATAGTTTGAATTTATAATTCTTATTCTTTTCACTCTTATTTAAAAATTTACTAGATTAGCTTTTATATTTTCTTGCTAATATATTTTTGGTTATCCTTAATTTTTTTACTTATATAATCTTTTATTCATCTATTTTTACTTGCCCATAATTCTTTTTATATAATAATAAGTTATCAAAAAAGATCTTTCATTAAAAAAATCATTGGAAAAATAAATTATCCCAAATACACAACAACCCACCTATTTAAAGCTTGCTATTGCAATAGCTGCATTAGTAAACTTGTTAATTTATATACTATAAAAGCTTGTAAAATAAGAAAGAACATTACTAGCATTATAAGAAATTATTGCAATGCTATTGAATCTTTAAATAAAACAATCATTACTTCATTAAAAATGCTTTCAGAAATAAACATTTTAGAAGAGCTTTTGGATATAAATATTTATGAAGAAATAATGCATATAGATAGCTCAAACAATAACTCTGTTATTTATTTATATAAAAATAATTTTAGTTTTATAGCTAAAAGTCAAACAAAAAAAGTAAAGAGACCAGTTAAAAACAGAGGAAAGAGAAGTACACAAAATTTTATTTTTATAAAGAATTTATTTTTTAATGAAAAGGAAAATATTGTTAAAGACCTATTAGATAATGAAAATAAAGGATTAATAAATCAAAAAATTGATTTTAACACTTCAAAAAACTTTTTTGATAAAACAGAAGAATATATTAGTATTTTAAATGTTCTTAAAGATTTTGTAGATTATTTTATAGATTCTAAAGTTCAAAAAAAGGTATAGGTTGCCTTATACAGTTACTAAATCATTATTAAAATTTATTCAGTATCTCTTAATTTTCTATAATAAAAAAACATACTTTTCTTTTCTTTTGTTATTGAATATAACAAATAAAAATCTTGGCAGAGGTGTGATGACCTAGTGAACTGATCAGGTTGTCAACTCTTCAAGTGGTAGGTTGGGTATTAAAATTCCATTGATGATGAAAATTTGGATAATCACCTATGTAATATTTGTATTATAGCAACTGTTACTAATACTTGAATTAGGATATCTTAATAGCAGTCACATCAGCATAACTGGCAAGTTATGGGGCATTGGTGCAATGTTAGAGTTATACAGAAAAATGCAAACTAACAAATTAGGCAGTGCAAACACTAAATAAGTCCTTGTAGCTGTGTAAATCTGTTGAAATTGGGTAACAAGAAGTCTATTTGGAAAGATCTAAGTATAGAGATAGCTGGATCTTTGACAGCTCTACTGTAAAGGCTAGCCTAAAGAAATAGATATCAAGGTCTAGTACCTAGTCATAGTAGCTAGACAGGCAAGAACCTTTGGGTTGGAAGTCTCAGGAATATTACCAACAAGACCACTGAAACAAACTGAAGGAAAAGGATATCAGGCTGACCCAATATACCAATAGACTGGTTATAGTCCTACATGGGCTATTTGAATTGGAATTTTGGTAAAAAGGCAAAAAAAAAGGCAGGAGTATACTAAAGTATCAGAGTTATACTATAAAGTAGATGTTAGAGTCTAAGTAAACTCTACAAAGTTATAGCAGTTTAATGGTTAGTCTGACTGCAAGTGTTGGTTCTACTATAGTGATACTTAGGTCAGTTGTAAAAATGAGTACAAAAGGCTTTGGGAGTTTATCTTAAGAATAAATTAGTCCTAAGGTTGAGATGATGATCTAGGTATCTGGGTATAACTCAGTAAGTTAACACAGGTTACAGGTTCAGAAGGTTTAAAGTGAAACATCCAAGCAAGAATGTTAAGTACAACAATTGGTAGGGAAGCTTTAGGTGGACTCCTTAAATAGGTAATATAGAAAAGTTACATATATAGCCAATTGTATTCTTTTCTGTAGTGGTTCATTGAACTACAATACTAATAAGTAATTAATAAAAGTCAAAAGACCAAAGAGGTCACCTTAAAAAAAAAAAAAAATCTTGGCATTAGTGCTTATATAATCAAGTATGCAATATGTAAACAATATTGCAAATTGTACAATATAGCTAATATATTAACTAAAAAACTGAATTTGATACCTAAAATAAGTCTCTGCACTTTCCAAAATTTTTCAAATCATCTAATAACCAATTTTAGATATTCCTGTAATTATTTATTTACTAAAAAAGGTTTTGTAACAAAAGATGTTATATACTGATTATTGTTAATCTTTCTTACAGTCTTTTAAAATACTAATTTCAGTTATTATATAACTGAAAAGAATTTGAAATGTCTTGCAGAAAATAAACAAAAAGACTTAATAATTCTAAAGATTTTACTGATATATATAATAGAAGAATTTATAAAATTTTAGATCTTAATAAAGATTTGTTATTCTATCAGAAAAAATTATTAGATTTTAATTTAAGTTTGATGATTAGCTTAGATTGGTTCTAACTATTTAATAGTTTTATATATAGTGTTAGAGCAATCTATAGCATTATTTGTAATCTTTTATATAATAAGCAATTTAAGCTATCAAACATACTAATATTAGCATTAATACCTAGGTTCAATAAATCTAAATTATATTAACTAAACTATTATTTGGCACTATTAATAAATTAATTAGTTAATTTGTAACATATTAAATAATAAACTTAATTTTAAGTCTTTATTTCTATTATTCTAGTTAAAATAAATTTAAGAATCAAATTGGCAAGCACTTTCAAATGCCCTACTAGCAAATTTATAAGAACTGCAGTAATATATTGTTCTTGTGACATACTTCTGCAAGAAAGCTATATGGACATATTTTAGTTAGAATTGCTTGTTACAGATGTTTAAAGAGAGCTAATTATGACAAAAGGAATTAGCCTAACTTTGGTGAATTTGTCAATATAGATGAATAGTTTATTGAAAGAAATATCATTGAATTTCAACAAAATACTACAATATAGAATATTTGTAAAACTGATAATGCAAGAAGGAAATATATATCAGAAACTTTAGTCTGTTAGTATAAAATTTATTATCTTCCTTATTTTAATTCAGTTCTGTTTTTTATAATTAATCTAATACATTGTTTATTTTTAGGTATTGCCTAATAGATCATCAAATTATAAATAAACAAAGATATTTTAATATTATATAATCTTGTTTTAATAGAAAATTAGGCTAATAAAATGAAGGTTCCAGCTGATATTAATAGAATTTTCTACAAAATTGCTATAAGTAAAGGGTTTTCAAAATTTTTAGCAGACCAATAGAAGACCTTCATACTGGTGTATGCAATATTAATTATTTGAAACATGCTATATAAAAGTAATCAACAAATTTTTATCTATTTTGTCTATGCATATTTTATTTTAGTATATTGAATTGTATCTGTAGATGGATTGAAAGAGATACACCAATGTTTTCTTAAAATAGTAAAGCTCATTAAAAAAAACTATATTCTAAAAAAATAATGCTTAGTTTATATTTATATTTACATATATGTAAATGCATTATAGACTATAGGCAGATATACTGTAATACCAGAATATTGTGACCAATCATATGAAAAATGCATAAAATGCAATAAGTGTAATAGGTATTTTGGATCTAAAGAGGTAAATAAAAAATAAAAGAAGGATATAAAAACAAATTACATATTCTTAAAGATATCATATAAATCACTATAAATAGGTTTAATTAGTTTTAATAAATAGTAAGTGTAAAGTCACATTTGTGAATAATAAATTCAATATTATAAATAAAGGCTAAAATAGTTCTTAGGAGCAGTACACTTTGTTGGCTTTATTAAAATTCAAGTACCAAAACATTATAATGTCTATAATAAAATCCTAATACTAAACTCAGTACACATTCTATAAAATATATAAACTTCATTATTCATTCAAGTTCTTGTTCATATAACTTACTCTATTTGTATTTATTGACCCAAAGTAACTAAAAGCCTTAATTACCTATCAGCCAAATCTAACATCCTCTTTTGAAAAGATTATCTACCATATATTATACAATAATTTAAATTGTAAAGCAACAGAGTTATAGTTATCTAAACTTAACAATATGTATTTCGGTGTTTTAGTTATAAAAGAATAAATTAATTGTTAAATTAGTTGCATTAATTAAATTAATAGTTATTTTAAATTGCCAATAGCTTATAAGTTTTAATAAATTTATAAGGTTATTTTATAACAGTAACAGAAGAGTAGAAGCAAACTTTCTTAAAATTATACAATATAATTCTCTTCTTAATGAACTTTCATCATGTGCAAATAGTTATTTAAAAACATGTTAGCAGTTTATTGAGCAAGAAAAAGTGATTGTTAGCCTTTCTATATCTTATGAAAATAATTACTAGAAGTTCTTTTTAATGTCTACTAATGTTAAAAAAAGAGTAGAAACAGGCTCAGAAACATTTCCAGAAGAATTATTAGAGTCTAAAAAAGACTACTAGATAATTCTAAGTGTAATAATATTATTGTTAGTAGATTATTACAACAATGCATATTATTACAATTTTTACTTACTAACTGAAGTACATTACAGGTCTCTAGATTCTATAATAATATTGTTAACCTGTAGTTTTTTCTTTAACCACAATGATAACAGAAGCTGCTCAACTATAGTATAATGACTATAACTTGACAGATTCTATACAAAAGTCTACACAAAACTTAACAAAATACAGAGTGATTTGGGATTTTAAGGCAGAGGCAACAATAAATAGTATATGAAGATACTAAATATTGCATTCAGTTTATTAACTATGAAATGTATGAAGACACTTAACTTTCTTGAAGGGTCAGAAAATAGTGCTTTTATAAATATTTTACATGTATAAATAATTACAATAAAGACTACTTTATTGCTAATAAATACTATTTATAGTAATAAGAACTAATAGATATAATAGATATAATATATATAATAGACATAGTAGATATAATAAAAATAATAGATATGATAGAATTAATAGATCTGGTAGAAATGTAATATCTGTAATATCTATAAGATCTATAAGATCTGTAAGAAATGTAAGATTTCTGGTACAGTAATTTGAGCTAATCAAAATCAAGTCATATGTATTATAATTAGTGCTTTTCATCAAAATCGTCTCGATCTCGTGATCCCATAATCAGAATTACATGATCTTATGTTCATTAGAATCAACTTGGTGAGCTGAATCTAATGGTGATTGTTTATCCAATTTGGTTCAGTACATCAAAAGTTATGATTAAAAATATGTAAAACTCTTAATGTTATTATTCTCTTCTACTTAATTTTAAGCTTCGTGAAAATTAAAATAGGACATGATAGTTAGAACTTGAGAGACTATCAATCATTAAGAGGGTAGTAATATTGGTTCTAAAAATTTGTTCTACTCTAAGGTCATGAAAAATACTATAGATCCTAATTGAAACTCTATAATAATAGACAGAAATTTTTCTTCTACTTGTTCTTTGCTCTTCTGGGTATTCTTCTAATAATTCACCTAAATAATAAGTATAGACAAGTTGTTTTTTTTATTTGAGAACTATTAGTCCTAAGGAATTTTCTATATATGGTGGTTATTCATTTTTGTAGATCTTGAAATTTATTGATTGGACAAAATATAATAGCTAGAAAAGTAGATACAGTATTTAGAAGATTTGAAAGAATAGTATTGAAGTAGGTATTCATTATGAAAGAGTATTATTTTCATTGGTATAAGAAGATGATTAATTAATAAGAATCATAAAATTCCACAAGTATCTATTATGATATCTTTTTAGCAACAAGATATTAATTGGTGTTTTTAAAATATTACCTTCTAAGATTCACAATATATAAACATCTGGTGCAACTTTTTTATACATATAATAAGGTTCTTTTCATTTGAGTAGTAGTTTTCCAGAGTAATGTTTGTCTCTCATAGCATCATATAAGAGAACTTTATCTTCTTTTTTAAAGATTGGTTTGACTTTTTTATGCTTTTTGTTCCAATAGAATTTTTGTCAAATTTGGGTTTTTTGATGTTGTTTTTGGCTTTTATTTGTGCTTTGAATAATTCTTCAATTAAGAAGAATAGTTGAATAGAAAAGTTTTCTTCTAGTAGATCATCAATATCAAAGTTTAGAAATTTTGATTCTCTTTCATAAGTAAGGTAGAAAGATGTAAACTTGGTAGTAGATTGTTTTGCAGTTCGATAAGCAAATAAAATAGATGGAATAAAGATATCTCAATCTTTGCTTTGGTAGTCAATTTTGCTAAAGATTTATATAATGTTCGATTGAATCTTTAAATTAGTTCATTGGTTTGTGGGTAATAGGAAATAGAGATTAAGTATTGAATTTCAAATCTTTGAATAAGCATTTTTACTAGCTCATTATTGAAATATGTTCTTTTATCAGACTGCAGGTATATAGGGCATCCATGTCGATAGATAATATCTTCATAGATAAAATCTACTGTATTTTTGGTATCTGCTTTAGATACAGCTTTTTCTTCTAGCCATTTTGTCATATAGTCTGTAGCAACTATAATATACTTGTTTTGTTAAGTAGTAGTAGTTAAGGGTCCAACAAAATCTATGCCAATTCGATGAAAAGGTGCTTCTATAGGAATTGGTTGAAGAGAACCAGGTATTTAGTATTTTTCTCTCTTTTGGCAGATATTACATATTTGAATATAGTTTTTAATATCTTTATATATGTGTGACCAATAATATTTGTCTTGGAATTTTTCAAACATCTTATCTGTTTCAAGATGTGCTCCAATCGGATGATTGTGTATTAAGTATAGAATTGGTTCTACTTCATGTACTTGAATTATTTTAAGTAATTGGTAGGTCTTCTGTTTTTTTTGGTCTTGTTTGTAAAATAAATTGTTCTTAATAATATAGAATTTACTTTGAGATTCTAATTGTTTTCTCTAACTTCTTGTAAAATTTGTAAAAAAATTTGCTGTTTCCAAGAAGTAATTAAGGTTATAATAAGTAATAGTTTCTATTTTAACTAGGTTGCTAGAATACTGACTATCTAGACTAAATTTTCTTTAATGTCAGATTTGTCTTAATAAAAAGGGAAATTAAATATAATTATAAAAGTGTATAGAGCTTCAGCCTCACTTTATGCAGTTATAGACATTTATTTACTCTAGACTTAGATAAAAATTAAACTAAAAAAATAAGTATACTATATATATATATAAACTAATAAATATAATATTCTAATATAATAATAAAAATAAATATAATTGTTTGAAGGAGTATAAAAAAAATTCGATTTCCAGTACTTCAACCAAGGGGCTTACAAGACTTGGATCCTAGCAGAAAGCTCACCCTAGCCAGTCTTGAATATATGACCTTTACAGCCTGATAATACACCTTAGACTGTTAATTAATATCAGAAATATTACAAAATTTCAAATCTGTATCCTTTTTGGAGATCATTAGGATACTTAAAATGTCTAATAAAATGCTAAAATTTTATGTAATTTGCAATTATGTGACTTATAAATCTTAACTATTCTAAATTTGTTAAACCAATTTCTAATTGATTTCTAAATTTGGTAAATTAACTTCTCATTGATGTCTAATTTTGTTTTACTATTGTTCATTAAAAATTATAATTTTTTTGTCACTCCTCTTTTTTTTTTTTTGTAAAATTTTTGCAACAATCTCAATAATATCAACAACAACAGCTTCAATAATAATAATAACAATAGTAATAATGCCTTAACAAAGTCTTTCAAAAAATGTATGTCATACTCACTGAAATGGCAACAATATCTTATATGAGGCATTAGGAGTGGTCCAAGTTGAGAATAAGCAGTGAATATCTTCAAAAATTTTTTGTTTTCTTTTCTTCTTCTTTTTTTTTGTCAATTAACAAAACTTGGTTACAGTTTACATTGGTTGGTGATCTCATTAAGAAGAAGAATTCAGAGTTTAAAGACAGATTTGAAAGAGTTAAAGGTGAATGCAGTTGCAAGCATGCAGACAGTTGGATGTTGAAATAGCAGTATATTTGGTTGTTGGAGAAAAGAAACAGGTTGAAGGCAAGGTTGGCAAATGATAAGGAGGAGTTGAGAAGATTAAGAGCAGAAGAAAGAAAAAGAAAAAAGGATAATAACAATAGAGATAGAATGTCAGATGTTGGTTTTTAATTTGTTATATATATATTATTATTTTTTGTCTTTTCTTTTCTTTTTTTTTGTATATATTTTTTTTTTATCTTTTTTTTTTTTTTTTTTTTTTATTTTTTTTTTTAATAAAATATGAATATAATATATAAATAAAATAACTAATAATAATAATAAGTTGGATTAACTACTCACTACCAAACTACATTACATAGATAGTATTCTGAATAGTTATTAAATTCTAAATAATATTCTGGAGAGGGGATTTCTAAAAGGAGGAACCATCAGGATTCATCAACTAATGTTATTTCTATGTTAAATTTGTCAGAATTATCAAATTCTACATTGCTAAAAGTATCTATTTCTTTATTAGGATCATAGTCAATTAGCAAATGTTGATTGTTACTTTCTGGTCTTCTAAAAGGATTTTCAATTGGGGTGTCATCGATAAGGTTCATTTCAGGTTAGGTTTGGTCAGCTTCTTCAATAAGATCATTCCAGGTATTATGGTTTTCATCATCAGGTATAGACCAGTAACATTTAGCAATTTTTTTTAAAGAATATTGTTTAATAGAATGCCATAACTGGAAGTCAATATGACATTTGGAGCATTTATCAGATGGTAATTAAAGTTTATCTCCACACCAACATTGAGCTAATGGACCTTTTCAATCTTTAGGCCAGTCTCTTCTATTAGATTTTTGGGATAGTTGAGTACTAATATGTTCAATATAGAACCAAGTACAATACATTCTACCATATTAGATTCCTTCTTGACTAAATTCTATATTTAAATAGGGTTGTAAGGAGGTGGTAATATATTCAGGTAGGATTAGTGCAAGGGTTTCCATCATGCCTTGATAATCGAATAGGTCCATTGTATCTTGTATATTTGTAGAAGTTTCTTCAATATCTTCCATAACAGTTATATAAAAGATTTCAACTTCTTTATCTTCAATTTTAGGACCAAAAATTGTTCTGGGAACCATTTAATAATGATATTTAAGAAGGTTCTTTTAAGGGTTGCCTATATAGAACAATTTCTTTCATATTGGTAACAGATAAATTGAGGTCATAGGTGAATATGTTGACACCAGCATTGGGTATTGGAGCCTTTCCAACTAATTGGGTATTTATTCTTTCTAGTATTTATTCTATATTTTTGTGAGAGTTGTTGAATATAACTTCAATTAAATAATAGTCCATTATCCTATTTAAAGCCATTAGGGAATACTTCAAGTTTGGTATAAGATTTGGTATTCTGTTCTACAATAGGAGATAAGTTTGGTCTCAACATAGCAGCTAATTGTTCAAGTTGTTGGTTTTAATACAAATAAGATTTTATTTTTGCTAATCTTTTTTGTATAGTAATTTGGAGAGCTTCAGTTTCAAAAGAGAATTCATCATTTTCTTCTGTTTTAATCAGATTGGTTTCTTGTTCATATATTCTTGATAAAGCATCAGCATTGTTATGCTTTCTTTCAGAATGATGAATTATAGTAAAGTTATAAGGTTCTAGTTTCATAATCCATCTAGCCCTTCTTTCTTTAAGCTTGAAAGTTCTTAATCATTGCAAGGCAGAATAGTCAGTAATAAGAAAAAAATATTTGGCTTCTAAATATTGTTAAAAGTGTTCAATAGCTTATATAATGGCTAAACATTCTAAGTCAGTAGTAGAATAGTTTTATTTAGTATTATTTAAACTTCTACTAGCATAAGCAACAATGTATTCTTTATGATTATTATTCAGTTGGGATAGAACTGCTTCTAATCCTGAGGTTGAAGCATTGATATGCAGATAAAAAGGTTGATTAAAGTCAGGATGTTGTAAAATAGGGTCTAAGATAAGGTAATTTTTGAGAGTGTCAAAGACTTGCTGATGTTTTTCTGTTCACAGATAAGGTTCATCTTTTTTTAGTAGCTGGTTCAAAGATTTGGCAATTTTGAAAAATCCTTTTATAAATCACCACTAATAAAAGACAATTTCTAAAAATCCTTTTAGTTGTTTAAGATTAGTAGGTTATGGAAAATTTTTAATTTTGTCTACCAGTCTCTCATTTGTTTTAATTCCATTTTTTCCAATAATATGTTCTCAGAACTTGATGTTATTTAAGAAAAAATAACATTTTGCCAAGTTTAATTTTAAGTTAACTTTTTTTAGAATATTTATAACTTGTTTAATATAGTCCAAATGTTCTTGGAAAGTTTTGGAATAAATAGTAATATTATCTAGGTATACTACTACAAATTTGTTGATAAAGAGACAGAGTATTTTATCTATTAATCTTTGGAAAGTTGCAGGTGCATTGGTGAGTTCAAAAGGCATAATATTGAACTCATAGATTTCCTATTTTGTAATAAAAACAGTCTTTTTTTTATCTTCTTCCTTTATAATGACTTGTCAATATTCATTGGCTAAATCTAAGCTAGTGAACCAAGAGGCTCCATTAAATAAGTTTAAAATTTCTTGGATGGTTGGTAGTAGATATACATCTTTTTCTGTAATAGTATTAAGTTTCCTATAATCAATGCAAAGTTTTTTTCAGCTATTCTTCTTGACACAAGTACAACAGAAGAAGACTAAAATCCAAAAGATTCTCTAATGATTCCTTTTTCTAATATTGCTTGAATTTCTTTTTGCAAAAAGTCTTGTTTATTAGAAAGATATTTATAGGCTCTTTATTTAACAGAGTTGTAGCTATTTGTATTTATTTCATGACAAATAATATTGGTTTGTCCTAATTTTTTAGACTGTTTATCTTCTAAGATATTTTCTGAGAAAATATCAATATTTTCTATTAACAGTTGTTCAGCTTGAATATGTTGGTCTTGGGTAAGTTCAAGATTCACATTTAAGTTTGAGTTTTCAACAGAATAGATCTTTTCTTCTAATAGTTGAATTAGATAAAAGGCAGGAGTAGCTTCTATTTCTAATCAAGGATTGTAATACATTTCATCAATTACAGAAGACCATTCTTCTAAATAGTAGGTTTTTATTTCTTCTTTATTATCTATCTCATCTATCCATTGATCTTCTTCATTCTCATCTATTTCTTCTAAAATAAGATAAAAATTGGTAGTATAACTAGCATTGATAGTAGCTTTCTTTCCTAAGTATTGAATATTTAAAGATTATTTTCAAAATCCAATTTGGCTCTTGACTTGTCGAACTAATCCATTCTAAGAAAAAGAGTTTCATCTATAGATTCTATTACTTGAAGGTTAATAGGAATAATAATATCCTAGATAGTAATCTCCACATCAGGGATAATTTCTAAACCTTTGGTATGATTTCTATTGGCAGTAACCACAATAGTTTTGAAGAGTTTTTGGATTTGGAGTTCTAATTTTCTTATGAATTTGGCTGTGATTATGCTTACAGTTGCTCCTGAATCAAGGATAGCAACAACAGGGTTTCCTTTAATTCGAATATGACATCTCATTGCTGTGGTCTTTTTGGGGTAATCAGTTTCAGCTTAATTTGCTTCAGTAATAGGTTTCTTTTTCTTTTATAAAATTTTTGAAAGATTTTTACATTGTGTTGAGAGCAGTAACTATTGTCCAATAGTGACAAAGGATTTCATATTTAGGATATTAGTAGAGACATCATAGGATTCAATTTGTTTGATCACATAGGGGTAAGTTTCGAATTTTGGTTTAGGTTTAGTTCTTTTTGTAACAAGTACATCAATAGGGATATTTATAGAAATTTTATCCATTTAGGTGTCAGGTTCATCTGGCATGACAGTTCTGCTTCTAAGTTTAAATTCTCTTTGAGATTTGGAATTTTTGTTTGAAAACTTTGCCTGTTTTCTGTTAGTAGAATAGGGTTAATTTCTTGGTATTCTGGTAATGTATATTTCATCGACATCATCATCCTCTATTTCAATATAGTTGATATTTTTTCTTTTATTATTCTGAGTCATTTGCTTATATTGACTTATAGTAGGCTGTTTTTCAGCTAGACAATCTCAAGTATAATGTCCCTTTTCTTTACAGTTGTAGCAGGTAATAAAAGATCTCTGATACTGATTTCTGGATTGAAATTGGGTCTTAGGTTGGTATTGATTTCTGGATTGAAACTGGGTTCTGAGTTGAAATTGTTGTTGAATTTTTGGTGTAGGTTCAGTAAGTGTCAATACAATAGTTGCATAGTTAAGGGTCATTTGTTGCATTTATTTGGTTAAATTATCAATATCTTTTTCCAAATTTCTGTTAGCAGCAGCTAAACTAGTTTTATTTTGAGTAACAAAATCTTTTCTTTATTCAAATCTTTTTGTAAATCCTAAAGCATCAGCTACAGTATTAGGATTATGTATAAGGATAACAGAAAGGGTTTCTGGACAGAGTCTCTTATTAAAATAATATAGCTTTTAGGCATCAGTTAGGTTGTTATTAGTTTGTACTTGTTGGATAATTCTTTTGTATCGGCTATAGTAGGTTTCAATTGATTCATTAGGAAGTTGTTATAATTCATCTAGGTCTCTAATCCATTTGTTTTTTCAATGTTGATTACAGAATTGTATAATAAAAACAGCTTTTGTTGTATTCCAAACATTTTCTGTATTAGCTCTAGCAACATTTACAAGGTAGTAAGCTTGTTGCCATTCATTAACATTTCTTTTAAGAAAAACTAACATGATTTTTCTCAGTTTAGTAAGACTTCAGCTATTAGCAGTTGAAGCTTTTTCAAAGTCAGCAATCTAGGCTAAAGGGTCTTAGGTTCCATTTCCATGGAAAGGTTCAATGTAAACAGCATTTCCATCTTTTTCATTTTCTTTTAGATATTTAAGAACATCAGCTGCAATAGTCATGATATTTTGAATTTATTGATTGAGTAAGGGATTAGGTATGTGTTGTTGGAAATTAAAAAGTGTTTTAAAAAAATCACTATAGTTTTCAAAATCAAGATGATAAGGAGATATAAAATCTTCTTCTATTAATGTAAAGAGGTTTCTTTGATAACAGTTTGTATAGATAGTTAAAGATGTTATACTTCTAATAATATCAACAATGTTTCTAGAAGAACTAGAATATCTAAAACTAAAAATAAGTTTAAAGATAGTGTTCTTTAATTG
>CAJVQA010007721.1:0-13574 GCA_910591915.1 Cetraspora pellucida | reverse complement strand
ATTTTAATTATATTTTTACTATATATTAATTATATTGTGAATATATTTAAAAAAATTAAAATTTTCTGCAAAGTATATTTGACCTTCTTCTGGTAAGTTCTTTTAAGATTAGAAGCTTATCTATTATGCACTTAATAAATGCATTTCTTCTGAAACTGCTTCTTCTTGTTGTGCATTATATTCTCTTAGTCACCTTTAGCCTTTTTCAAAAATAAGTTCAATCATAAATTGTAATTTCTGCTTCTGGCTCTAAATCTTTAACTGCTCTTATTTCTTTCCATTCTGTTCCTATTCTTGCATTTGTTACTAACTTGCAAAGCAGTCTTATTAGTATGTTAGTTTATCTGTTTTTCTACTCTAGACAGTACTCTATCTCTTTACAACTAACTTTTTTGACCTGTACTATTTTTCTACTTATTGTTCTCTTCTTTGCTAAACTATTGGCTTTATCATTCTATTTGTCTTTACTATAACTTTTAATTTTAACTAAATCTATCTGAATGTTTTTTATCTTGATAAGGTATTTAATCTTCATTATTTATATTGCATTCTTCTTCTTAATAATCTTGTTTTTGTCTGCTTGTTCTAGACTTCTACTAATGTTTTTTATTGTAGCATTATTATCTGTATATATTTCTATTTGCTTCTCTTTAAATATTATTAAAATTAGTGCCCAAATTGCTACTAACTCTGCTACTGTTGATATTTGTCATCCTTCTAGTCCAAATACTACTTCTTCTTCTGGCCATTCTTGTGTTTCATTTGTTTGGACTTATCCTATACCCATATTATTCTTAGATATTAGCTCTTTACTATTTTTTCTATTGGTTGCACCATCAGTATATATTATATATTTGTTCTTATTTCTTGTAATGTTTTTTTTTAGAACTTCTATTATTTCTTGGCTAATGTTTTCTTCCAGTTTTTGTCATTTAATAATTTCTATTTCTAATTTCTTTATCATTATAAAACTCTTTAGTTTGTATTTACTTATTTTTAATCTGTCTATTTCTGTCTTGTCTATTATTTGGTCTATTGTTATTATAATTTGATTGCTACCTTTATTTATTAATCTATCTGAAATTATGTGAATGTTCTTATTTAATCTTATCTATTGCTGACAACGGTTTTCTATCTGTTTTTTTTTTCTTATATATTCTTTATATCTTTTGATCTCAGTTGCTATTTCATTCTCTTTGCATTCCATTTGTCAGTGTTCGATTAATACTTTTTTCTTTTCAACCACCATTCCAAGCTGTTTGTAATCTTGTATACTATATACTATTTATTCTTTTTTTCTTTTATTTTCTGATATATGCTCCTATTTAATTTGCATTGCCTAAGTATTTTGTTTACATATTTTAAAGTATCTTTGTACTACTTTATTTTCTGAACTACTAAGCACTTTTGATTCAATTGCTTTAAACTACTCTGCTTTTTTTCCTTTACTTGATTGGTCTTGATAGCTTTTAAATTACTGCCATGTGATTAGTTTTTCTTCTCTTGTGTTGAGTAATTAGTTTAGATATATTAGACCAGCTTTATTTACTCTAACTGCTCCTTTTTTTCACAAATGTGCATTTATTAGTTCTTGTATTTTAGTACCATATCCAAACATTGTTCATAGTTTATTTTCTATTTTAATATTTATTTTTAGTTTTTTTACTTTGAATATTGTAAGACATGCTAAGTTATTTTTCAAATATGTTTTAGTTTTTGGCTATTCTTTTGTCTTCTATATATCTTCTGCTAAGCCTGCTCTTTAACAGCCTTGTGTTATTCTTAGCCTTGTTAGCTGTCTGAAATTGTCTTGTCTGTTTAGTCTTGCTAAAAGGCCACTTACTTGCTTTATAGTTAACTCTTATCACAATGTTCTACAGCTGCCAAGATCTTTATATTCCATTATACAGTTTTCTACTGTTCTTTGTAGACTGCTCTTTTGCTTAGTCAGATTTATTATTGGTTGATGTATTTTATTTAGGCTTCTGTTCAACATTCTCATTAGCTATAACATGTAGCTTAGTTTGGATATTATTACTATATTGTTTATATATACAATTTAGCTCATTATTATTTTTTTGTACTTTAGATCTCTTATAGTCTGGCTTATTATTTCTTTTGCCTTTCTCTTTACTTGTATCTTTCACATTCTGTTATTTAACTATATTTCCAATGAACAAACTATTTTATGTCTTGGTTCTTCTATTATCTTGCTTTTTTTATATATTACTACTCTTTCTTCTTTTCAGACTTTCATGTTTATTATTATTAATTTTGACTTTGATCCATTTATCTCTATATCATTTATTTTAAAAACTCTTCTGCTATTTCTAAGATTTCTAACAATTGCTTTTTACTGCTTGTGATCCATGTTGTATCATCTGCATATGCAATTGCAACTTGATGATATCTTGTAATATTGTTGTATTGCATACCTTTTTGCAACTGTTGCTTGACTGTATACCCTAACTTTTCATCTTCTTGGATTTTTTCTAGTAATGGGTTATAAAAGAGATGCCATATTAATGATAAGATTACTTCACCTTGGTCTATTTCATCTTCTGTTGTTAGTTTTTCTGTTAGACCATAGGCTGTAATTATTCTTAATTGTCTTATGTGAAAAAGTTTCAATATATATTTAATTGTTCTTTTAGGTATTTTAATTCTTTGCAATACTAGTTCAAGACTTTCAAGAAGGACTGAGTCAAATGCTTTTTTTATATCTTGTAACAGTATTTATATTTCTTTATCTTTTTTTTTGCTTCTTCTATTATCATGTTTAGAATCTGTACTGGTTGCTCTGTTGAGTTTTCTAAGAGGCCTGCGAAGTTTGGTCTTTTAAGTATTTCTTTTTTTATAAATAATTTGGCAAACCTTTTTGTTACTACCTTTGTTACAACTTTTTTAAATATTTCAATTAGTGCTATGAGGTGGATGTTGTTTAAACTATATTTCTATTCTATATTTTTTGATATTAGGTAAACTTGTGCTATTTTTCACTTTATTGGAATTTCTCCTATTTTTAAGCATAAATCTGCAAAGCTTTTAAAGATTTCTTGTGTTTTTGTTCCTGCTCTTTTGATCAGTATATAGCTTATACTTAAGATATCTAGAGCTGTTTCTGTCTTTAACTTTCTTAGTATTTCTTCTCATTCTTTTTACTTAAATTTTTTTTTAATTTTGCATACTATTCCTCTCTAATGCTTTCTCTTAGTTTTTATATCTCTTTCTACTTTCTGTTATTGTTTCTAGTTTGGTATTTCTTTTTCTAAACTGCAACTTATAATGTTCTGCTACATTTGTCTTAACCTCTTCTGGCTTTGTTATTAGATATGTTTTCTCTTCTACTTGTTTAATAAGCCTATCAAGCATTATCTTTTTGTATAGCTTATTTAGAAGACTGGCAAGCATTTTTCCTTGATCTGTTTTAATCATTTTACATCTCTTATCTATATTTTCTTTTATTTGTCTTCTTTGTGTTTGTTCTTAGTCTTTTTTCATCTTTTTTTGTAAGATTTTTTGCCAACCTTTCATGTCTTCTATTCAGATATATAACCAATGCCTTTGTAGCTTTAGCATTTTTGCTTTTGTTTTGTTGCCTAGTACTTTTAATTGTTCATTTGTCTCAATTCTTTCCTTTTCTGTTACTTATTGGTTCTTTCTTATCTTTGCATATTTAATTAATCTTTGCAACTTTATGATATCTTTTTCTTGTTGCTATACTTTTCAACTAGTTCTTCTATTTGCTATTATATTGTATATTCTTTTTTTTGAATATGTACTTATTTTTTGCAGTGATAATTGTTTTTTCTATTGTATTCCATATTCTGTTTATCTTATTTAACTATTTCTTTTTATTTTGCACTTCTGTTTAAATGTCTTTTAGGCTTTCTTTTACTGCTAATCACTTTTGTAACTCTTGTGTATAATTTTCCCAATCCTCTGGTTTTGTCTAATCATATAAATATAATGTTCTTGATTGTCTTTTCTTTTTAATTTCTGCTTTACTGTTTTTCCTTGTTATATGTTTGATTCATATTTCTGCAGTTATTATTTTGTAATCATTTTCTGTAATTTCTTCTGTTTCCTTAATATTTGTCTTTTGCAAATTCAAGGCCAGTTCTTCTAATACCCGCATATAGTCAATTCTTGTTGCAACTTCCTTGTTTGACTATGTGTATTCTTGGCTTGTCAGATATATATTTTTATATGTTTATAAAGTTTTGTTTTCTTATCTAATTAAAGATTAGTAGTCTTTTAAAATTTGCTAATTGTGAGTATTGTCTACCTATTATATTATTTATTGTATGATTAAAGTCATCTATAATCATGAATTGTGTTTGTCTTTTCTGTTTAGTAACCATTTCTACAATCTTTTGCTGAATATTCTTTCTTATTGTCTTGTTACTTGGTAGTATATAAACTCCTATTACTACTAACTCTAATTGCTTAAAGTATAGTATGATCTTTATCATGTATTCACTTATTTTTTTGATGGCACCTATATGCTTTTCCTATTGTTCTTTTATTAGAATTTCTATATCTGATCTTTTTTTTATATCTTCTGCTGCATTTGTCTAATATTCTATATAATTTTTATTTGGTGTATATATTAAGAACCTTTTTTCTCTCTTAGTAATGTTTGTTTCTGTGATTTCCAATATTACAATTTCTTTTTCTTTTGCCCAATCCAACAGGTTTTTAAGTTTTTAACCTTTGGTCTTTAAGTCATTAATATTATGACATGCTATTTTGGCTTCTTTTCTTTCTTTTTTCTATTTTTCTTTTAATTGTTCTTGTTTTGGTTTTGTATTTTTAGTTTTTTTAATCAAATTTTTTTTCCTTTTTCTTAGATAAAGAGATGCTTCTCTTTCTTTTCCTTCAAACCCTTTCCTTTTATTTTGTAGAAAAGCTTCAATTTCCTCATCTATATTCCTAAACTCAACTAAGTTATCCTTAGAAGTGATTGACTTGATTTTTTCTTGCCCCTAGTTGCATTTCTTCTATTCTATTTAGTTTCTCCAATATTAACACAAAACATCTTCTACTGGTAATATTCTTTCTTGATTTAGTATATTCATTTTGGTCTTTTTTTCATTGCTATTGCTATCTTTTCCTTTATGTCTGTGTTTTTATCTCTTAACTATTTTTTTATATTTTGTAATTAAGGATCACTTTTTATTTCTCTATATCTTTTAATTAGTGTTTCATGTCTTGTGTCTCAGACTTTTGATGCTTCTTGTCTTCTGTAGTTTGATTGCCTCTCCTTACTTGACTTTGATCTTTCTTGTCTTCTGCCTCTTGACTCTTCTCTTTTGTAAGTTTTTCTTCTTTAGAATTTTCCCAACTTACTCGATAGTTGTTATTCCAAATTGGTGTTATTTAAGCTGTCTTTGCCTTTTAAGTATTTGCAAAGATTATTATTGCAAACTTTTTTTGTTTTTTATTTCTGTTAAATAGTATATATATTGTCTTTGCTCTCTTATTTCTTAGACATCTTAATAAAAGCATTTCCAATGCTTCTTTAGAAATGTTTAATAATTTTGCTGTAAACTGACTTTGTTTTTCTCTTTGCATGTAGTCTTCATTTTCTTCTGTTACTCTTGCTAACTTATTGTTGCCAAGAGGTAATACCTATATGTTATCTCTTTCTTTTCAATAATCTGCTGCTATAACTGCTAGTACTTTATATTATAATTTTTTGATTCATATTATGCATATATTTCTTATATTTCTGCATATATATTTTAGTTCTTTTTTGTTAATGTCTGATAATAGGTTCTAGATTGTTAGGTATCTTGTTGTTTCTGATTCTTTTAGTCTTTCTATTTGCAGTCTTTCAGCTTCTGTTTCAGCTTCATTTTGCTTTTCTATTTTGCTTTGATGTGTTTCTTTTTGTTTGAGTTCTTTCTGTTTTAAGTCTTCAGATCTTTTATTTTCTTTTTGTTGTTTATCCTTTATTTTATGCTTATTTGTTGCTTCATTTTTACTCTCTACTTGGTTTTGTGTTTCATCTGGAATCAAATTAAACTAACTTTCACCTTTTCAATTTATTTAATTAATTGCTTCCTCTTTTTCTCTTCTGCAATTAAATAATATTTTGATCTAATTATTGCTTTTTACTAAAACTTCTTTGATCTTTGTAATATGTCTGTTTGCATTAAGCATTCATTTTACTATGCCTGTTCTTTTTGATTTTGTTCCATCTGAAACATTATAAGCAGAAATGCTTGCTTTTACTAGTGTTTTATTATTGCATAATCTGTTGTCTGATGCTCAAATGCTTTGCTTTAATAGTACTTCTGTTGTATCTTCTTGCAGTATTATTAACTTTTTTTCTTTGTTTTTTTTCTTTTTTTTAGCTTTTTCCAGACTTAAGTTTTGGCATGAAGTCTTTTTATTTCTTTTTGCTTCTTTTGTATTTTGTTCTTATGCTATATGTCTTTGTTTTTTATCTATTACTATCTGTTCTTTATCTGCTTTGTATATTTTGGATTCTTTTTCTGATTCTTTTCTTTCTTTATTTTCTTTTATTTTAACTATTTCTTCTGGCTGACCCACATTTTTTGTTTCTCTTTCTCTCTGCTATTGTAAGTTATCTTCTATTTTAAAACTAAAATCTACCAATCTACTTCTTTTGTCTACCTATGTAATAACTTCACTTAATGTTTTTACTGCTGCTATGTCTGCTATGTTTGCTGCAAACAGTAATGCTATATATCTGTCTATTCTTGTTTCTATAATATCTGTTGCTTCTAGTATCTTAACTAGCTTTGTATTGCCAACTCTTTGCAAGCTTTGTGCTGTTAATCTTTCTAACACTTTTTCTAATAAGCTCCTTAGTCTTACTTTATATATATTTTCTCTCATACTGTTTGTTGTCATTTTATTCATCAGTTGGTTTAGTATAACTATTTCTATATCACATGTTTGCTCTGATAAACTATTTTTATACATATGCTTGTTTGTTTACTTTATTTATTTTGTTGTACTTTTTATGTAACCTAATTGATTTGCACAACAAGGTCACTGAAATTCTTCAAAATTTCTACAAAAAAATTTTTGTTTTTGTTAAAAAATTTTATTTTTCCAGCATTGCTATCTCTAAGCTTTTTTTATTTGTGTTTTGTTTTTTAGTTAAATATAACTTTTGTATCTCTTTCTTTTTTATTAAAAGTCTTAGTATTGCTTCTTAATAGATTTTGTGATTATTTCAATGTTTTGCTTCTCATTAATTTTTAATCAAAGGATCTACAAAGAAGAATGTATAATATCTTTACTTATAATTAATATTAATATATTATTCTAATAAAGAGTTAATATAATTTCTTTAAAATAGAAACCAGCTACTGTTATTTTTATAACAATTTCTAACTGTTGCTTTGAAAGTTAATAAGTAATCAAATGTTTTAGTATATTATTATTGAAATTATAATTATATAAACTTTAAATGCTATTAACTATTATGTTAAACAGTATATAATTTATAAAGACAATTAATAACTTTAATATTTTTTTGTCTATATTATGTTTTTTTATTAAGGCTTAAAAAATTATAAATATCATCTCTATTACAATATATAGTTATGTTTTTCAATTTACTATAATGATTCTTTCAGGTTCTTTTCTTTACTAATGTATAATTCTGAGAATTTGTATAATTTTAAATATACTAAAAAAGTTTATTAGTATTATTGTATATTATAAGAAATGCTTGTATAATAATAAAATATTATGTCTTTATTTAAAATATTCTTGTAAACAGTTTTTTATTATATAACTTAATTTTAATTTTATTTTATATTTTAGAATAATTCAATTATTATTTATAATTTATATAGAAAAAAAGACTAATCTAATTAAATCTTTTTGTTTAATTAAGTAATATAACTTTGAATATGAAGTTTTAAAGTTTTATACAAGAAACTAATAAAATATTTATTATATAATTATTTATTAAACAAAATTAACTATATTTTTATAACTACAATTTAAAAAGAATAGTGATTCTAGTATAGTAATCAGGTTATTCTTTAAATAACAAATTTAAGATTCAAATCCTACTTACAATAAAATTTAAAAATTAATTTGTATTATGAAAAACTGTCTCTTATTAATCAGTTGAATTTAGGTATCTGTAATCATAAGTATAATTAATCAGGTTCTATTCATCTTTGAAAGCTTAAAACATTTATATAAAATGTAACATTATATATATATAGAGAAATGTTAATAACTAATATTGTATAAGACTTCAATACAAACTCATGATAAGATCACAGATGTAGAAGACCAAGAAACTAAGAAGACAGAAGTCTATTTGAAAATTTCTAAGTAAAGAGATAACACAAACTTTCAATAATGTTATTAGACTAATAAAAGTTTAGAAAATCTTAATAAAAAATAGATAAATATAACCAAATGAAAAGATGTATAGAGAAACATATGATCAACCAGGTTGCTAGAATTGTTAAAGAAAAAAGATACTAAAATATATTATATCAAACTATTAGAATTAAAGTCTAAAGAATCTGTTGGATTTTGAGTTGTATAGTAGAAAAATAAAGAGAAAAAGTTAAAAAGATAGGTACTAAAATTTGGATAAACTTTACAAAAATAGAAATAATATAATATAATGATTAAATAGGTAATCTCTATAATTGCAAATGTTAAGTAACTATAGTGTGTTATATAAAACTAAGTCAGCTGTATATAAAATACAGAAGATTCTAATAATGATGCTTCTGAGAATATACTGTATAAAACAAGATATAAGATCCTAAAGGTATGAGTAAAAGTATCTAGAATTTCTTAACTGACATATGTACTGAAGATGTTTTAGTAACACAGTAAGGATTACAGTATAGAAGATTTAAATAAGCAATGCTTCTAGTTGAGTTGCAAATATGACAACTAGTATAGAACCATTAGTGAACTATTTAAATTAGACACCAAAAGTATATGTGTGACTAGTTGTACACTCTAATGTAAGGTGACTCCTTTGAGACTTCAGCCACGAGTCCTTATGTTCTAATTTACTAAATAAAACTCTAGTCCCAAAAGAGGCTAGTTTAATATAAAAAAAAAAAACTACACTTTGATTTACAAAAGTAGATGTTTTTTTTGACATTTTTAACTTTTAATGGTTAATTTTTTATGCTATTTTTTTTTTTTTGATTTTGACACCCTAACTTTCACTCTGTACTTCCTCATTTTTCTAGCAAGTATCATTGCAATTTGCCTCATATTGAAACTGTCAAAAAATTATTATCACCTTTACTGTTTTTAATGTGTCTTATTTATAGTAGTTATTATAGAGCGCATTTATACATGTTTCAGGTAGTAGTACCAACTACTATTACAATTTGAATCGTAATTTTTTTTAATGAATTTTCATATCAATTTTTATTAGTTATTTAAAAATTAGTAAGTTTAATTTGATAGGTCAATGTATTTTAGAGATGTATTGATTACTATGTATCATGTTTTAGGTTATAATTTGTTTAGGGATAGGCATTGAATACTAGCACATTTTAATCACAATTTATTTGAGTCATAATTTTTTTTCGTTTTCATGGTTCATTTGTTTAAAAAATAGGAATAGAGCCAATGTAATTTACACAGAAGTTCTGTATATACTATAACTATTTCACTATAAAACTTATTCTTCAAAATGTTAATTCCGGATCTAAATACACTTAAGTCTTTCTGGCGCAAAATTTTTTTATACGTTGAAGAGAAGAAATGACAAATTTCTTATTTTTTTTTATTTATTACATTTATAACAAAAAATTGGGTGGTAATTACGAGATTGTAGACAAAATAAGCTAATGTGAGGTTACAATATTTTAAACATTAGTTCTTAGCATCCTAAAAACTTTAATCTCATCTTTAGCTTTCTACAATCCCAAATTTCGACCAGTTATAAAAAATATGTGGTTTTGGACACCACTAGCATGATTTAAAATTTTTTTTTTTGTTTATTAAAAAAAATGTTCCTAAATTTAAATATAAATTTCTTTAGTGAATTAACAAAATTTCCTATATTCGACAAGATTCAAACTAACCCTAACAAAAGTTTAAATATGAATGCTCTAAGGGAAATATAAAAATTGAAATCGATTTATTAACATAATGAAACAACATCCATCCATTAGAAATATTAAAGTTTACCAAGATTGTTTAAAACATGTTGCTGTTGGACTGCTAAAAATTTAAATAATTTATTGCTTCTTATATTCGTTACCTTAATCGTCGCCATCATCACTAATATCATCACTTGGTGGATCATCGTCCTCATTTGAATCATCTTGCGCAATATCACTTGTATCCTACAAAATAATCGTAATTAATATTAATAAAGCAATTGAATTGAATGGGAATTTTAGTTTCTTACCATTTGAAGCGCCAAAGTCGCCTTTTGAAGCAAATTCTTTAATTCTTTATTATTTGGATCAACCAATTGTATAGGACGTTGTTTGTTCTTATTCTGTATTCTTTATAAACGAAAGACAAAATCAAATTTTATAATGGATTCATTAAGCTTAAGGGGTCTTAATCTTACTTACCTTGGGTCTGCACCGTTGTCGATTAATAACTGTACTGCGAACAATAATTCGAAGACAGGCTTCAATGATGATAATTGCTAAATTACGCTATGACCATCTCATATTAACATACCAATTTCGAAAGCGACAGAGGGATCATCAGTATATTTAACTGCCATATGCAATGGGGTTTCAAGCTCAAGTCGATTTTGAGCGTCAATACTAACATCTTCTTGCTGTAAGAGTAAATCAACAGCAGTGAGGGAACCACGTTGAGCTCTAATCAACAATCGCCAGAACGAAATATTAAATTGAATTTGTTCTTTCATAAATAATTAGTTCATAATTTTCAGATTAATCAATAATACATACGCGTAATGAAGAGCTGTATTTCCTATACTATCCGAGTAATTTATATCATAAGTGCCAGGCTGAGAAAATATATCCTCGAGAATATCTTCCGAGTCTTGCTTTGCCGCCATCAAAAGAAGCTCATCTTAGAGAAATATGTGGTCAAAAAGTGCTATATAAGAGTTTGCATGTTTGAATTTTTTTTCCGATTGCGGATATTTGTGTAAGCCATTTGGAACAACGACTCCATAACTTCTCAAGCATAGTTTTTTTTTAACTATTATTTGCCTTATGAATCTTTATTACGACAAAGCTTTAAAAACTTACCATTAGTAGCACCTTCGCTGTCAGACATTGTTTAGTGTTTAGAATAATGATTGGAAATTCGGTTTGATTGGATAATTATTTTATATCAGATATTGTTCTCCCAAAGCCCGGGTCGATCATCGACGTCGGATTGATGATCGATGTCACTGCGCAGCATATATTTTATTTCGTCATAAGCACGAACGCAACAGAATTATCTATCATATATTTTTTTCTTATAGAATTAACTACAGTATATTGTATGTATAAAGACCAATTTGACCAATTTTTAAAATTTTTTTAAATTTTACTTATAAAACTTAGATGAATCAATCATTTAACTTAGTGTTAAAAAAAATTTTTTTTTAAAAATATTAACGGTGAGGCTAGTGTTAAAAATTTTTTGTACTATAAAATCAAAATTTTGTAATTATTTTTATAAACATCAAGTAACCTGTCATACCAGTTAGGGTAAAACTAAAAATAATACCATATTTAAAGAACTTATCTAACTAACATTCTATTTTCTAGATTTATTTTAACTTCTTAATATAATTTTATTTTATTTTTTTAAAATTAATCTTTTTTGGATTATGGTTTTTTATTCAGTATTTTTAGAACACAAGAACTCAGTTAAAATCCTCAAAGGAGTCACCTTATATTAGAGAATACAATTAGTTATATGTACACATTTGGCATTTAATTTAAGTAGTTTATCTATATATATTCTACGTATACTGGCTATTATATTTACAATTCAACTACAGGTATTGACTATTTAAGAGTAGAGTGTACGTAGATCATTTTTATATAGTTTTGTATGTCTTTTTAAAATTTTCATTTAAAATTTATATATGTTACTAATAAAACTTTTTTATTTTTTAATTAATTAAGAAAAAAATTTTATAATATTATAAATAAAATTATTTATCTATTATAGTAAAATTTTGAATTATTGTATTATTTTAAAAAAATATACTTGTATATATGATAAAGTTTTCTTAGATTGGTTAAAGTTTTCTTAGATAATACAAAATTGAAGAATTTGATTGGTTAATTTACATAAGTTTATAAGTTAATTTTATTATATAATTTTATCTTAATGTTTAAAATTTTATATCTTAATGAGTTTTTATTCAATTTTAATAATTTTGCTATCATTAGAATCAGAAAGACCTACTCTACAACTTTTATTTAATAATTTAAATTAGTTTACTTAATATAGTTTCTTATAAATTTAAATATAAAAAAAATTACTATTAAGTTTATATATAATTTTAAAATAGTACATTCTTTCTTAAATTTTTTATATTGCAATTTAACTATATTATTAGAATATTTTTAAGGATGAATCTAATTATAACAACCTGTTACATGTTTATTTGTAACAACTCAATTAGTACAACAAATAAAAATAATTAAATCTTCATATAATTCAAACTTTAATTCTAATTATTATTGGTTAATTCAAGGTTGTTATATGTAACAGATTGTTACAAAAACATTTATTTTATTTTTAATATATATTAGTTAAAAAGTTTTAGATACTTACCTATATTCTTAAAATACTTTATATAATTTATTTTTAAAATATTGTTTTTTAATTTATTTTAAAGTTAATTTAGTTTTTAATTCTTCTAAAGTTTGTACAATTTGAAATATAATAACTTAGTAAAGTAAATAAGTTGTCAACCTTTCAAGTAGTAGGTTGTAAGTTCAAAATCTATCAATAATAAAAATTTAAATAATTATCTATATAATACTCAATCAGTATTACAATAATAGCATTTAGTTAATCAATTAAGACAAGATATCTGTAATTATAGTACATTAATATGACTGATAGGTTATGAAGTATCTGTATAACCTTAGTTATATAGAGGATTACAAACTGGTACTAAGTAATGCAAGCTCAAAATAATTTTTTATAATTATGTAAATCTGTAAAACTAAAAAAATTAAAGTTTATTTAGAATAATTCAAATAAAAAGATAATACAGATTTTTGCCAGTACTACTGTAAAAATTAGATCAAAAAAACAAATACTAATGCAAAATAATTAAATAAGTAAAAACCTCTAAGTAAAAGATATTATCAACCAGACTGTTAGTTCAAACTAAAAAAAAAAGATATTAAGCTAAACTTAATATATCAGAAATAGATTATAGTCCTTCTAAGCTATCTAAATTAGAAGTCTAAGAACAAAACTAAAATATTGTTACAGTACTGTAGCCTTCTTAACAGCAGTACTATAACAACGACACGGCTACAGAGATCCTTTATAGGTTTATAACGGTGTCCAAGAGGTAAGTATAATTCCTTAGTCTGTAAGAAACTATACCCTTCTCTCTGAGGCAGTTCGGTAAAACA
>CAJVQA010007720.1:0-13574 GCA_910591915.1 Cetraspora pellucida | reverse complement strand
GTAACAATATGTTCGAATAAACAGACCTGAGGCATGACCTCACCTTAACTCCAAAAAAAAAAAAAAAAAAAAAAAGATAATATCATCTTTAATGATAGGCTTGGCAACTTCTGGCTTACAAAGAACCTTATTTTGTTTATGATCGCACTTTTGTTTTTTATTTCTATTTGCACGAGCATGGCAGGATAATTTTTTCCTGATAATTGGAATCTCTTGTGATGTGATGCCCTCTCCCTTTCACTTATTATTTAGTGTTTGCATTGTAATTAGCTGTCTTAATAACAATATAAGTATTTTTATTGCACAAAATAAGAAATATGAAGAATAAAAAATATCAACTAAATCGAACTCTATATCGAAAGTCAGTCCTATTTATTAGAGAATTTATACTAAAAACTATAGCATAATTGTATAGTTGGTATTGAATTTAAGACAATCGTGTGTCGTTATAATAATTTAACATAGTTCAAACAATTGCACGTCATAATAATTTAACACGATAATTCAGTAATTGTTAACAAACAATTAAAATGAATACTAAATTCGTCATTACATTATAGAACATGACCAACAATCGCACATTTTCTATATTTGGAATTATTGTGCATTGTAAAAATAATCTATCGAGAGGCACATTTGGCTATATGGAGTATAGTAATAATTTTACATGCTATATATTTAAGCTCGATTTACAAATTTATATACACTTCGTTATTTATGTACTATGTTGATCAAACATCTATCATGATTTTTTTTATCAAGACACAAACAAATTATGAATAGTTTTGATTTCACGTCCCATGTGACCATTAAGTCATATGCCTTCACAATTTTTTAGAATAACGAATTTATCTTTATATTTAAGTAATAAAATCACACAAAAAATTCTCAGATGCATATATATAGTAATTTATTTTTTTTACCTCAAATAGGCAAGCGAAGTACAAAAGTTAAATGCTATATGTAGCATGGACACATTACATAAAAATTTAGCCTCTACTATTCCTATTCTCCTTATCTCAAAGAACAACAGAATGCCTATTATTATCTTCTTTACAAAAAGATAACCTTACAGGAAAAGTGGATTGGCTTCTTTGACTAGAGAATGATGACTTTCGACTTAGTGACGATATTGTTTTCTCATAAGATGGTGGTGGGGAACAACTTCATCTAATTTCTTGTCATCTTTGATCAAATTGAGATACTAAACATAACATGTATTTGTAAAGTTATTAAAAAAAGAAGTAATACTCTTGCACAAAGATAAATCAACTTACTGGGATTTTCCAAAAATGGATTTGGAATTTCTCAAAATAACGTTCTTCAGTTCAGCTTTTCCGTCCTCCACAATTTTCTGCAAAATATAAATGCATCTTCTATTTTTTTTTAATAATTATCAGATGTTAATCTGTGCAGATTAAAAGCACCAAAAACAAATAAAAATGGATGGGGTTCGTATATGCAAGGCATAAGAGTATATTTACATTATAATCCTGGGTAAGAGTTAAAAATTTTTCTTTGCAGTGATACTTATTAAAGTTTGATTCATGTTGTTCATTAATTTTAATGGTGATACTTTTCCAAAATCCATTTCTATATCCCCTATGAAGGTTATGATACTTCACGTTCCTATTTTTTTGTTCATTAATTAGAAGCTGAGTTCAGATATCGTTCCAATCTTTAGACATTTTTAGAATTATAAGTAAAAGTCTGTTAGAAGTAATAAAAAGTATTTTAAACAACTAAATATGTTTTTTATTTTATAGCAGAGACCACTACACATTTAGATACAAGTCATCATATATTCTATAATTGTTACAAATAAATTACCTAATTTTAACAGGTCATTAAATGTCATTTGCTTTCATACGAACTTACATGCAATTCTAATTGCTCATGTAAATCGATGAATTGTTATCTTCCACTGATTAAACTGTGACATTCCGTGATTGTTCCCTGATCGTGCATAAGAATTTAATAAAATTTACATGATTGTTTCGTGATCGATCCCTTGATGTTACATAAATGTTACACAATAACCAAAAAATTCATTACATACTCAGATTCATTTCGTAAAATATAGAATAAAAAAGCATACTATTTAACAAGCCGTTAAGGTTGGAAAACCAACCCAAGTCGATGTTCTACTCTAGAAGAATAGTATGCTTTTGTGTTGATCTTGAAAAGATAAATTAGAGCGATTTAGAAATATGCAGTACATATACCACTTTTGTGGCTATGATACATGCAAATTAGAAATTTTATGTAATTTTACGTAATTTTTATGTAAATAATGCTGGCCAAACTTTCATAGTGCTGGTAAATAATCATGTGTCAGAACACTATGTAAAGTTACATTACTTAACTGCACACATTAAATTTATGCAGTGTTACCTTACTACAGAATTACTTTCCCACATCGATTTTGTCCTAATGCTAATAAATATTTATGAGTAGAAAGACTATTTTCTTATTATACAATATATGATTTCATGATAAGAAAAGGCATGAATGGGATTTAAAAGAACTATAAGAGTAATGAATATAATGTTCTTTATTAATATTTTTATCAAAATTCATATGTCGCAGGAACTTGGTGTTCTCAGATTGTCGAGATCATTGACTTTTTTACTTCTCAGGAGAGATCGAATCTAAGAGGGGTTAATTTTACCAGAAAAAAATAACAAAATAGATTCAGCATTTGGAAGTTATGACTGAATAGACTTGCTTTACATGGTGTGATTTGACATTGTGTTAGAATAATATAATTACTAAGCTTGTAATTTTTCTTCTGGCAGGTTCTCTAGATTTAACAAATATGAAGTATAAAAATAAGCAAGTTCCCACCCATAAGATAAGTTAGTAATAACGTTATTTTTTGCTCATATATATACTTTTTACTTGCGTGTAATTTATTTTTAAGGTATTAGTTATTATGTTGGGTTGGATTCTGAAAAGAAAAACTAATTATAACTTTTATATTTAGAAGTCACAAAATGCCAGTTGCAATGATGGAAGAAATCTTAGTTGAAGTTGGTGAATAAATTAATTCTTACCAACTTTGTTAATAAAATATGATTAAATATATATATCATTAATTTTTGTAGTTAGTCCAAGTTCTTGGGTAGATAGAAAAAATATCAAACTGTGTGGGGATGGTCCTGAAAAATCACAAGAGCTCAGTGATGATAAGCTTTCTTTGTAAGTTACTTCATTTTTTATAGGCTTGCATTATATAATTTTGTTTTTCTTACATCTATATTCTATTTGTACCATTTTATAAATTATAGTACGTTTCAAAAAAAAGATGGGTTATATTTCAAATTTGAAGAAGAATCATTTGGACTCGATAACATTATTAGAAATAAGGGGTGTGATACATGGGTACTAAGAGAGTTTAAATTTCGATTGAAATATGAAAAAGATGTTCTCAGTGAACATGCTGGTTAATTTTTTTTTTAGCCGTACTAGCACTATAATGCTAATATTTTTTTTTATTTGTATTTTATGTTGTCGTCCTGACAATAATAATTTTTATAAATAAAGAAGGGGGTCCCGTGACCTTGCCATTTTTTATTTTTACACGATTTTTTGCAATGTAATTTGTGATTATTAATTAGTGGAGCAAAGTAATGTTCCATCTTTATACATTGCTTTCGCACAAGTTCGATGGATCATATCGCCACAAATGCCTCCCTTGATCTGTCGATCTGCGGGGGAATGCCTATCCTGATTGTTTATTTTGGTAGTCTACCCTGACGGCTTTTCTTTTTTCGAATGAATATGAGAAAAAAGTGATTTAATCGATGAAAAATCTGGCTCTTCACGAAGAATGTCCTCTGAGAGGTACTGTATTTCAATATATATAATGCAAGTATTTTTAGGGCTCTGTTGCGCAGGCATGGCCAAGACACTTTCCTCCAGTGCATTGGTCTAATTGGTTTTCGAAGTTACGTGTCCGTTTCATTTTGGAACGCAAATTATTTTTGCCAAGAAAAAAATTACATGTATTATATTTGATGTATTATAAGCGCAGTAGATTACAAAATTTAAAACCTGCTATGACATGACTGAAGCTTTATTAAAAAAAATAACATAAAGCATAAACCTTACTATATTCTAACATTTATCCTTTTCCATCCATTCTTTAAAACACGCAAATCATTCATATTCCGAATTTAACTGATATAAATTATCGAGTTACTTTTTGAGAATCATTTAATGGGTGTGAACGAGAACTAATCTTCTTTTTCTTCGAACTGCTTTTTGGTATACAGTTTTCTTTTAAAGTTGGTCGGATTGGAGGATCACATAAATTTTTTTTCTCCTTATTCTCACCTCGGAACCTGTACCATTCTCCATTTCTTCGGTGATGGATGAACGTCAGGTATTGTTATAGAAACATCCGAACTCTCTGACTTTACCCGTTGTTTCCATCTTGCAATGTTGTTTTGACTGTCCATACCACCGTTTATAACTTTCATCGTCTTAAGTATTAGGAGCTAGAAAAAAAATTAAGTATCAGAAGTTTAAGGCTTAAACAAAACGAGCCCAATATAACTTACCTTGCCACATATTATCTCGATCAGCACGTCCAAGGATTTACTAAAGTTATTTGCATCAGCATAAACTTCAAGTGGATCTCCTTTCGTATATCTGCAGGTGTATCCAGCTGGGCAGTCAAGATTTGTCCTAATCAACACCGCACCTTTAAAAAGAAATAATACGATTATTAAAAATTCAGGAAGTCACCTGAGAAATACTAACCTGCGTGAGCGAAGCCGACTATGTTCAGCTTCCTCAGCTTTTCTTCAGCAAAATGAATCTTTCCAGCAAGATGGATTAAAATATCTTTAAGAGTTCTCGGCAAGGTTAGCCCCAATTCTTTTATTAGCTTAGTACCAGACGTACCTTCCCACTTATGACCTGCTTCTGATGCCCCCCAGTCCGTTGATGTCGACCCAATAGTTCTAATGTATGCGTCTCCCTTTTTTCCGATCGCTTTTCGTTGGATCAGTTCAGTGTTCGACAAAGTCCTGTGACGATTTTTTCTCTCAGAAGAAGCTAATCCGGCTTTCTCACCTCTACATCCCAAGAAAAAAAATAAAATAAAAATAAATCACAAGCAAAAACCAAAGATACTACATTTTTTACAGACCCAACAACGTAAGTATATGGCGTATCCGAAAACGCGATATCGATCGACCTCCAAACATTTATGCGATACCATGCCTCTGGCATGTCCAAAGCTAATGGATTTGGTTGCATTTCGAGAAGTCGGACCCTGTACAATAATGACTTATTAGTTCAACGCAGATAAATAGATTTTCTGGCCGAATGATGATCTCAAAAGCCGGCTATCAAGGATTGGAAACCGAAGCTCGGATTTTCGGAGTACTATAAATTATAAAAGTTTTTTCACTTCACTCACCAATCAGAAACCGTCGTTCTTACGTGCTCGTAGACAAAATCATTCTGTGGATTGTAATTGCTCCCAAGTCGGCGATGTGGCGTATTCAACGCTATTCGTATTTCCTTTGTAGAGTCCTGACATATCCATTCGTTTTACTAAATAAATAATATTGTGACAATCCAAAATAAAATACCTTTGCGAATGTGTTTATGTACTCGAGGATCTCATCATCAATTTCCAGTGGATCATTCCCGTTCTCCTTATTAATTATTTCAGATAACTCCTTTTCTTTGAATGCGTTTTTAATAAACTCATCCGTAGGATCGAGTATGAAAGAGTGAACAAGACTAAAAGGCAAAGTCAATGATCCTCTTCTTGAAATTTTTTTTAAAAAAGGTAACACAACGCTTACTTGTAGTATCGGCATTTCATTCCAAGCTCATAGAGTACATCTTCAACAAACCTTCCTGACTCTAGCTTCCATTTCCTCGAATTTTCCATCATGTTAAATCTAAGTTTGATCAGTTAGTCGATCTAATGGAGCAAGAATGCGCAAAAAAGATATTACCTTTCCGTGTAAAGATTTTTGTCCATGACATCGAATTCATCCTCATCGTCAATATTTTCTTTGTTATAATCATTTGGAAAGAATTCCGATTCCTCCTATAGCACGAATATAGCATTATGGATCAGATTAATCAAACCTTATATACCTTATATCTGGCAAAATGAAAACCAACTAACTTAACTCACCGAAATAAGAAGGCAATTCTCATTTTTCGAGACACACTCTTCACCCTGAACCTGTATTTAGATGATAAATAAAAGTACTATGAGTTAATATTTCTGTATTTATAAATAGATGTTTTCTCAAATCAAGAAAATACCTTCTCCTTTTTCGTTCGCATTTTTTTGCTCGCTGAAACAAATATATTCTCTTCCTGTTGCACATGCACTAGAGTCTATTGTAGATAAACTATGCATATAAGTTTACTATTCAGATATTAATTATAATCAATGCCTCAACATCAACCAGCCTTATAAATAGATTTTCCATATTTTCCGTCGTATGCCCGTTCGTATGGTATTCGAAGGTCTTCAATAAGTTCCTTGGTTTCGGGAAGCTGATTTATGAAAGATTCTATAAGTAGCGCAATCAAAGTAATGGATCAGTATCTAGTTATTACATTCACCTCTTTAGCTTTTAGGATTTTTTCAGCAACAACACGATCGAGTCGTGGTAATGATCTATGGTTAACTATAAATTCCGACGAGCCGTAAAAGTCAGCCAAACACGTTTCCCATAACGGTAATTCACTTTCATTCTTTATAATCCAGTCGACATAGTGTTTTAAACTCCAGAAACCAACTTTAACTGAGGTGAAGTAAGAATGCATCTTTTCCGAAATAAATGGTATATTTTTTAGGTAGTTTAACGTCGCGTTCCGTAAAATTCGGACGGAGTTAGTGAAAAATTAAAAATCACGTGAATTACACATTTCTACAATTGTTTACATCACATGCATATATAAATAGTACTTTAAAAAATTGATCTACATTATTTGACACGCCGGGTACTCGCGTCCGAATTTTTAAAAATATTAGGTGGGTGTACGCGTCAGATCTACTTAAGTTGCGAATGAAAAAGACAGTTTGTCATGTACAGACCCAATTTGGCGGTGGCAAACTGGGAATGTGAACTTTGCCCAAATTTACTCATGTACAGACCCAATTGGCGGTGAGAAGATTTGAAAAAGGCCAGTTTGTCATGTACAGACCCAATTGGCGGTGGCAAACTGAGTTCACTTCCTCCAAATGTTCCATGTTCGGCCCAATTGGCGGTGGACGTTTGGCTTTGTTTCTATTGCTAATATTTCTATCTATATCACTTCCACCCACACAGACTATTGCTTGATACTTACCAAGACCGTTCCAAAATTCTTGCTAATGGCAATGTTGGGAGGTAGACCACGTAAAAATAAGGCAATTTTAGCAGGTAGACCACGTAAAAACACAAAACTATGTATCTTTGTTACGTGGAAAATTATGTATAACGATCAAATCGTTTACTCTGATTTATTTTCTCTTTTAAAACTACTTTTTTGCATGTTGTGCAATACAGATGTGAATGATGATCGCATTCGTCACAAACCTTACATCCGTAATTCCACCCTCTAAAAATATGCCACTTTTCGATGTAATTTCGATTTTTTTTATTTGTTAGGCCGTTTGAAATTAAAACTTCGTTTAACGTTATCCCCCCCTCCGTCTTAAACCGCCCCCCCCCTTAAATTAAACAATTAGAGCAGCCAATAAAAATATTGCTTGAATCAAATGCTACAATAATGATAACGATAAATACTTGTCATGACAGTGGTCGATACCCTATACATTATATTCGGGATTGGGCTTCGAAAATAAGCACAAGAAAGTATATTAATAATTTGTGCGTCATAGTGATAGTCTAATATACTGTAGCTTATCGTTATGTTAGACTCAAATTAGTATATATAGAGGTAAAGAATTAGTAATAAAAGTTAGCTTTTTCTCCTCTAGTAATTGACAAGTGCCCAAACGTTAATAAAATGCTGCTTACCTGTGAAACTAGTTCTGTATTGTCTTGTGTGCCGTTGTTGTAGTAGTGTTATGTAGGCATGTTGAATAGTAAACACCATTGAAGTCTATTTAATGCAAAACGAATTAAAGCAGCGCCCACATAATTAATAGTGGGAACCCATCTACTACCAATCCACATGACAATACTGTATAATAATATGTACTAAAGATACTTATTCATATTTAGTTAGACTTTTAAAATTGTACATATTATGGATATACCAAATTTGATCAGATATAACAATAATTTTTTCTTGGCTCATCGAACTTTATGTTACAAAAATGATTTTTCCTTTTGTATCCGTAATAAGAGATGGTAAAACAATTCTTTCTGCTGTACTATTTGAAGTCGATGAAAACTTGACTTTTGAAGATCTACTTTATCAAGCAGATAGTGACTATGTTTCTGAGGAAGTTGTTAGAGTTGATATTCAAGTTCGAGGTACAAACATATGGCATATGGTGGCATTTGGTTTAAATGGATGTCTGAGAATGTGTACGCATGAAGAACAAAATATATCGCACATTAAATTCACAATTCAGAATGAACATTCAATATCTACTACAAGTCAAATTTTTTTTACATCAAATGTTTTTAATGAAATGATGAATGTGTCAGCTAAAAAATGTTTGCCTAACTCAAAACCATCAACAAATTGTAATGATCAGTTATATAATGATATTTTAGAACTTTTACGCAGTAAAAATCTTGGTTGGGAATATGGGATGCAAAATTCACTTGGCATAACATTTATTAATAAACTTGTATCTCTTCTTTATTACTTGGATGATAAGCACAAAATGCTTAAATTGCATAGTCTTAAAATACCATCAATCTTTTTTCAATTGCCATTATATCAACAAAATTCATATTATAAAAATGGAAAACATCATAAAACTATATTAAGACGTAAAGAATTAGAACTTCGTGCTGATAAATTAGAAGAATGCATTTTATAACCATGGGTGAGCAAACCTAGTTGGAATGAAATTATAACTGCAACATTAGAACTATGTACAGTAGCTCATACATATGCTAATTATTTAGAAATAGTTAATTTGCATGTTCAAAGAATTCAATCTTCATCTGTTCTAGCACGAAGTCCAGAAAAAGATAGTATGCTTGAAATTCGATCTTTATGTGCAGTAAATACTATACAAGAAATTTATTTTCCAATTACCAAACAAATTAGAGCAGCCAATGAATATGAAATTATATCACTAGAAGAATTTTTATCTAAAACTAAAGAAAAGTGATTTTATTATTTATTAAATCTTACTATAGATTCAACAATTGTGCTATATTGGTATTATCATAGAAATTACTTAGGAACATTAAACTTTGCTTGGAAAATTTCTGAAAATCCTGAATTGCAAGTGAAACAAAAAATGCACAAGCAATAATTTGAACACAATCAATGTTACCTCAGTTCTTTACATGTTATATGAGACGAAATATTTTTGCAAAATATTCATTAATAACAAAAGTTACTTCAAGTACATTGTGTTATCTTTATTATGATCTAGTTGGTGATTCAAGTGCAATAGACAATTCACACTCTGCTGAAATAAATCAAAGACTAAAAATAATGCTTGAACTTGAAGATCCAGAAATTGTTATAGATATGCGTATAAATAATGAATTTAAAGGAACTAAGTTTGATAAATTTTGGAGTGAGATGAAATGTTATTTTGAAGAAAATCTTCTATCTGTACATGAAAGACGTTATAATAATATGTTTTATTTACCAAGTTTTATTTCTGTTCGTAATTTAAGAGAATCAATCATTGAATGGTTAGAAAATAAATATAATGAATATCCTCTTTCTGATAATCATTTAATACCATCTGATCGATGGATTTCTTATCAGTTTTGTCCCAAAAATCCTTAGTACAAAGCAAGTGCACAATACACAGGACGTTTTCAGATTAAATATATGGTGCAAACACAGCAATTAAGAAAAACTCATATTGATGCTCATTATTGTCAAGCAATCTTTAAATATATTCGACATTTTGCATCAAAATATAAAAAATATACTTGCCTTATTTTTGCAGATGATAAACATAAAATACCAATTGGAGAATTAGTACCAACTAGTACTGGAGTTCGAAATAAAAAAATGGCAACCTCAACACAAATAGAACTTTCAGCAACAGACTATGATTTTACAAAACTTTCAATTACTCCTTCTGTATCTTTATTTGCTAAAATTCCAGATGATCCGATTCAGTCATTTTATGCTAGGCAAGTGTATATCTCATTAAAAGATACTACATTTCAGGCTAGCCTTCTTAGATATGCTACTGAATTCTTTGATTCAATAGAACAAAATTATTTAAGTGCTGATTTATTACCAGAAATAGTTATAGTTTATATGGATGGAGGTCCTGATCAATGATGCAATTTTGGTTCTGTTCAAATTTCACTTATTGCACTTTTTTTAAATGGAGACTTTGATTTAATTATTGCAGCACATATAGCACCTTTTTATAGCTAGGCAAATCCTGCTGAACAAATAATGTCTATTCTTAATCTTGGTCTTCAGGGAGTTGCACTTCAACGAGAACAAATGTCTAATAAATCAGAAGATATTTTTCAAAAATTATGTACATTAGATGCAATTCGTAAAGAAGCACAGAAAAATTTTATCCTAAAACATGAATTACAAATGTCAATTGATAGTGTACAAAATATTTTATTTGATCGAATTAGACGATTAAAATTATATAATGATTATTTTAAAATTAATAACCCAGCATCTGAAGATAATATTGATACATTTTTTAAAATAATAGCTCGAATTGATTCTGAATTAGATAAGTATATGACTACAATGAATCAATTACAAAAAAGAAAATCTTATGATAATTTTATTAAAAGTCATTGTTATGTTAGAAATTATATATTTCAAATAATGAAATGTAATAAATATGAATGTAAAGTATGTAAAAAAGTTCGAATGCCACAAGAAGATTTTCAAACTTTATCTTTTATTCCTGATCCTGAACTATTAGAAAATAATCAAGACCATTATAAAGATTTTGATAAAATTTATGGCCAACCAACATCAGAAAGATTTCATCCATCAACAACAAACATAACTGCAAATGAAAAAATGAATAAAAACAAAACTGGCAAATTTATTAATTCAAAAATTCGACACATAATTTTATGTGAACACTGTGGAAAAATGCGATGTATTTATAGTGATACCAATTTAACAACTGATGAAGAAATCAAAATTCAATCTACACTTGATGGTTTATGCTATATATGTAGGTCACAATTATTACCGAAAGATCATGAACTTTTGGATCAAGTAAGTGTTAGATTAAATCTTAAATGTAATTCTCCTATCGAGACAACATATTTTTCATGGCGGCTTAAAAAATTTGATATTTGCTATTGGTGTGAAGAATCTGAAAATCTTATAGAACCCTTAGATATGCTAAAAGCTGAATGGAAAACTATATATCCATTGTGTGAATTTTGTAAAAATAATGGAAAAACATGGCATAAAAGAGCACAAAAAAAATTTATTCTATCAAATAATAATGATAGTGAGGAAGAAGGTAATGATTAGTAAAATAAAATAAATAAAAAAAGAAAACCTTATTATCATTATCTAACTTCTTCAATTAATCACAAGTTAACAGTTTACTGCTTAAAATCAATTAGGTTGCTTAAATAATTGATGGTAGATGAAGAAATTTAGTAACTATTGATAAGATAAAATTAATGAACACAATTCAGACCACTTTTTGATTATTTTGCTTAAGTGAAAAAAATGTAGTCATCACTATAGCAATTATGCTATATAGATAAAAATTTTTTTATAAACATTACAATTTTTATCTTATTAAAATATTTATATTAAATAAACTTATATTTGAATGCAGCTAATTTGATTTAAGTCAAGTCAATTTTATTAGGTTCACATGAACCTGACATAAATTTATATGAACCTAATTTAGGTTCATATGAACCTAATTTAGATTCATATGAACCTAATTTAGGTTCACATAAACCTAATTTAGGTTCATTTGAACCTCATTTAATTTTAATGTTTGTTTAATTCCCCCCACCCTCCCTCTGCACAAATATCAAAAAATAACGTTAAACAAAACTTTAATTTCAAACAGCCTTAATACGTTACTCTTATCTTTCATTGTTATATATTAGCCAAAAAAAATATATATGTGTTCTAAATTTTTTATCATTCAAACCTGCAATTAGTTGATACTCAATATTGCTACTGTTATGTAAATCAATAATGTAGTACATACATAAGTAAAATTCATTTTCCCGTTGATCTTCCTGATAATGCAAATAATTTTTTGTTACTTCAACAGATCAACTGCCTATACTGAATATATTGTAAAAGTCAAAATGAACTACAGTAAATAAATTAATTCTTAGCAAACAAATATATTTAAAAATCAAATCATAGATAAAAACTTTATTAATTTTGTAGATATATATGAAAATGGCCCGGGCCAGCTAAGTAGAAAATGAATATTGGAGTAGCAGTGTTTCAAGGAAGGAATTTGCTAGCCCTAGACCATAATGTAGCAGTTCCTTCTCGCTACTCCGTATTATTAGCTAAGTTAAAATTATTTTTGCTATCGATCCAAGCACCTATTTTATTTAAAGTACTACCTCTAAAATCACCATTATTATAATAAAAATTTTTTATAGTTTCCTTACTAATCTTTCCTATTCCAAGACTACGAATCTCAACAGACACCATATTACACATATCATCTAAAAAATAATTATTGTCTATCATAATCTTATCAAAAAGAATTTTAAAGTGGTTTCTGGTTGTTGAGGTAATATCAGAAAAAGATAATTGACTTGAGCCACTAGAAGAACCCAGAGAAGAACCAGAAGAACTTCAAGAAAAATTGGACGTAGATACGGATGGGCCAGCAAATTGTTCAGATATTAATGATGCCACAGAATCTGTCTCAGTTATTTGGTCTAACTGGTCACAAAGGGATTCATAATTGGTGGTGATTTCATTAATAGTTTCAATCACAGTATTTACCATTGTCAGGATTCTCTGTCTCTTGACCACAATTGTGGCATCTCGTGATGTAAGATCTGTGGTTAATCTTTCCATATGTGCGTTGAGTTCTGCAGTAAGTTGCTGTCTGACAACATATGTAACAGAGCACATGGCAACGAAAATCAGATGGACAGGAATTTTCTTAGCGAACATCATTATTAACACAAAGGCCAAAAATGTTGCAATTTCTGAAACATTGATCAAAAACATCTATAACAGGAAAAAAAGATTATTAGTATAGATACATGAGTGCGGGGGTAATGTACAAACAAATTAATTAGGCTATTGTGATACTGACATCTTATTTTCGAAAAAAATTACAAATACGTTGTTTTGTTTTGGGAGAATTAGCCGGAGGCTGGCAAATGTCTAATTTTTTTATTGGTTATTGTGATTTATTACTAAAGGCAATTACAAAGTGGCTAGAATGACTTATTGTTTTATTAGCTGTGCCCCCTTTGGAGATATTA
>CAJVQA010007719.1:0-13575 GCA_910591915.1 Cetraspora pellucida | reverse complement strand
GACAGTTAGCTATAACACAGAAAGAATTGCAAATTTTCACCATCACTGGGATTTGAACTCTAGACCTGCCACTTGGGGGTTAACAACCTATCCACTTCACTAGGTTGCTACACCTCCAGAATTGCTATCTTCTTTTTTCTACTTTTAAATATAGATTTATAAAAATTCTAAATACATTTTATATTTTTTTTCTGTTTGTTTAATTAATATATAATTTATATTTTATATATCTAAAGCATTTTTGTTTTTTAGTTATCTTAATACTTTTTTTTTATTTTTTTCTTTAATTTCATCTTTAATTTATATATATATATTTTTTTAACATGTTTTTGTAACTTGTATATTTCTTTTTACCTTTCTGCATCTCTTTTAGTTTAGTATAGTTAGACTTTCTAAACACATTTTTTCTAAATATATTACTACTTTAAATGCATAATATAAGTCTAGACTTATAGCAAAATTTATAAATAAATACATGTTCTTAATTTTATAAGTGCATATTAATTATTTAGTTTATTTATAAAAATTTTTTCTATAAATGCGTTTATATGATTGCTAACTAATTAAATTCATTATTTCTAAATTATTAAAACTATAATAATAGTCATATTATAATTTTATTAGTGTTTTTTAATTGCAACCTTTTCTAAATATATGCTCTAAATCTGATTCTGATGATATGTATTTAGAGAAGTTTACCTGTACATTTTTTCTTAAACTGTTTTTTATAATATTATATTATATTAGTTTTTACTAACTTTGATTTTGATATTAAATTTATTTTTTATTTTTTTTAAATATTAATGGTAAGGCCATGCCTTATTAAATTTATTTTTTATTCTACTTGTTTACTAAAAATAAATAATTTTTTAGTAATTACAGATATAACAACTATTGTAAAACTTTTAATAAACTATTTAAAATAGGTAACCAAAAGTTGCATATGTAGCTAGTTGCATGCTTATTTTTATACAAGTTATATGTAATGTATAATTAAAATCACAATAAAGATAATAACTACTATAAACATCAACCTTAGTGAAAACAAAAAAAAATTTTATTTTAAAAAAAAAATGTTAGCAAAGATGTTATATAATAATTTTTAATATATTAATGACAAAAACTTTTAAATTTACTACATTTTATATTAGTAAATTTTATAAACTAAAAATGTTTTTAAAAAATCAAAACTTATAAGCAACTATTATTATAAAATTTCAAAATCTAATTAATTAACCTATTATTTTCTTTTTTTATAACAGATTTATATATAAAAATTAAAAGTTTACTAAACAAATTAATTTTTGTATAATAAGTAAAATTGTTCAAAAAAGTAAAATATAAATTTTTAAACAAAAAATATTAAAAATTTTATTAACTATTATAAAAATCCAAAAATTTTATTGATTTTATTTTAGAAACTTTTATAAAATCCGGCACATGTAATCCAAACCTGATAATAATTATATTATAGCCAATTAGTATTAATATTTTAAAATAAAGTCTAAAATAAACCAATCTTATACTACTTTGTATGTACTTTAGCTAAATGGAGTTATAATATTATTCGAGTCTGCAGAAATATAACCTCTTGTATTATTAACAAAAGTAGCTTTGTACGGATTTGGATAATGGGCAGTTGCATATCTACAAGTCAATAACATAATGATTTAATGCTATGTTTATAATAAAAGATAAGCTTAAAAATAGATTTAAACATACCCAAGTGTTTCCATAATTGATCTTAAAAGGGGCCCAATAGGTCCACCAGAGAAATTTCCACCTTTAGACACACATCCATCCAAAGTATCTAACCAATTATTGCTATATCTCATCAAAAAATCGCTGGTATTTACATAAGTTTTAAAATCCACGTGAGATATACTAGAACCACGAATGTATGGTATTAAACTAGTTTCAAGTATGACAGCATTTTTTGCAATTTTCTTGGATTTTTTAGATTTTTTAGTTTTCTTATGATGAGGTAGGAATCCCAGTGATTTTGCAGTTTGAGAAATATTAAACATTTTCTTTGCAATTTGATTATATTGAGTGGAATTACGAAATTGTAAATCAAAATCAGATTGGTTTTGAAACCTTGCGCCAGGTCCACCAGCAAATAAGTTCAATTGAGCATTAAATTTTGATATATGTTGTCCACATGGAAGTAGTATTATGTATTTATCGAAAACGGTCTCTCTAAATCCATCAAATATTAATAAACTGGAATTCTGTGGATCCGGTCGAAAAGTTGGTAATGGGTATAGAGCTTGAGAATTTGACCAATCATCCCAATTACTAAAAATTTAAAACATTAATATTATTTCATAGGATTTTTTTGTTTTTATATGTAATCCAATATTTAGTTTACCTTCTGAAGCCCAATCCGTGAAAATATTCATGCAGAATAATTTCAATAAAATCTCTCTGTTTCCCTTGAATTGGTTGACCATCAGATTTGAACCACCAATTAGCTGCGGAATTAAAATCAGCCTTAATATCATAAGGAGCAAATTGAGGACATGTTTTTACTTTATATTGTTTTACGAGTGCTTGTGGATATAGCCTTTCAATACGATCATCGTCTTTCATCAGGATGTACCTAGATGGTTTGGCACCACCTTTTTTTTTAAAAAAAAAAACAATAATAATACATATGGTTCATCGATTTATTGATTCATTATAACTTTGAAGTTCAGAGATTTAATAACATACCAATTGGAACATCGTCTTGAGATTTTCCACATACGTTAAAGTTGTTGCAAAAATCAATAAATGAAGCATTTACTAAGATTGGAGCATGGAATTTGAACGCTTTTGAAATCATTAGGCCGGCAACTTCAAATGCATCTCTTACTTTACCACAGAGTGCAGTATTATTACTATCACATTTGAACTCTACAATTTCAAGCATATTTGGAAATACTTTTGTATTTCTTTCAATGAGGTCCTTTGAATCACGAGTCACATATTCGCAATCAATACATTGAATAATTATTGAAAGAAAAATTACGTATAAAATACATAGCATTTTAAATGACATTGAGAGGATATAATAATGTATGATAATTTTCTATTAGGTTCAAAAAATGTTAACAGGAAATAAAGAGTGAACAACCGTATTATAATTTAAAAGTTTCATGCGATCGTTTGCCAAGACAAGAAGTTTCTCGGATGAATCTTGTAGATCATGAAATAATTAATGAATAAATTTCGTAACCTACTTAGTCATCTATGTATGTACGTAGATACGTACGTAAATTGTAAAATAAGACTTTTGTAAAAATATGTTAAAACGCTCGTTTAATTTATTGTGTTTTAAACAAAGTAAATGGTCTTGTCTTTTTTAGAATGAATTTGATGCTAATGACAGGATCATACACATTTTTGCTTTTATACATAACTATAGCAATATATATCATAAATAACATGTAATGAGAATTCTGCAGACTATAAATTACTGTAAATTATTATTAATTAATGTTAATTAAATTAATAACGCAAATTTAAATACTGCTGCAAGTTTGTTTAATATCTGTATTTGGATGTTTTGTACTCTCATATATCTTGTACGTCATTATTGTAGGTACGCACGTGGTACGCTAGTTAAAAGTATTGATGCTTGTTAGTTGCTAGAAGACATTCATCGAGTATTTCTTTAACTGTTTTTTTTTTAACTGCAATCATTCTAAGAGCTGTAAGCAGAGTTTAGAGGAAAACCTATATAATAAAAAAAAACATAATTACTGGATTGCATAAGTTTGATGTTAAAAAATATTAGCTCTAGATGCATAATGTCTCTCTGTACGAGACATTATTATTTATTTGCATAACACCAATAATAATAGTGCGAACATATAAAATTATTCATATCGTTAATCCAATGCTATCTTCCAAACTTGTCCTATGTTACAAAATTGGCTTTTTCAAAACTAATGGCAAGGTTCCCAAATACAAACTCAATAACTTTCACAAGACCAATAGCAGGATTTTTAAATGTTATTTTTCTAAATGTTAAAATTGTTTTCATAGTACTAAATTGAATTATGTTGGTCATAATTAATTAAACGGTTAACACGGTTAGACGGTTAAACGATTAAAACATTTAGATAGTTACAATTCCTATTCATATATCTCTTACATTATTAACGTTAGTAATTCTTAATACGTAAGTAGATTTTAAATATACATATTGTAAGTAGAGTGTAGGTTTATTCTACTCTAAAATAATAATTTATTAAGGCATTCCAAATTCATTTAATTTACAACTTATTTCGGATAATATAGAACTATTGGATGCAAAGCAGCCAATAACGGAATTATTTGTAAAATAATTCACTATCCGGCTGCTTGCTTTGGCTGCTTGCGCGACCGAACCAACAGAATGACTCGAGTTCTTTTGATGACCAAGTTTGAATTATTCTTTGGATACTATCGGATCAAAAAAATTATTATATCCTATTTCTGTATTTTGGAACCACCATTTGACTTTGTTACTTTCAAACGGTGATTTTCCTAGTCTATTCATCATGTACTGAAGTTAATTAATGTAAAGAGTGATTGACTAGATGCACACATTGCAACGTCATCTGAACCGTCGATTGATCCTTCACCCGATGTGCAACATAAAAAAAAATTAACCAGATCACACAAGTTACGATTATTATTGATAATTTATTCAGACGTAATCTTTTTCGTGACAATATTCATTAATTTATAAAATTTATCATGAATAATAGTCCCAGAATTGTTTAGTCAACTAAGTCGGTCAAGCCTATTATAAACATTAAGTGCCAATCGGAAAAAAAAAAAAAATGCGATACTCGTTTAGGGTTAGTCGATCAAACAGACCCATAGAAAAAATGTCGCGACGTCACATTTTATATACGAAAAGAATCGGTACGACTGGTTATGTAATTTGATGAATGCCGGCTAGCCAAAATAAATTCAATTAAAGGCATGAAGTCCGCAGAATACATTATGACATTATGAGTAATTTTAGCTAAGTAAATCGAACTGAAACTATGATATGATCCCAGAAAATTAGCAAGTGAGATTGCACCAGGTATCATCGTAACAGTAGAAGCAGTATCAGCCAGCGATTTCCCGCCTGCTCGAAGCAGGCCGGCTGTTAAATAAGAAATGGAGGCTACAGTGTGTGGCGGGAGAGGTTGGGTCGAGAAATTTGTTTGCCGAAGACTAATGTGCCAAAGTGGGAAAGGGAGTCGACATCTTGTTTTCGGTTATTTATATATCAATTGTAGTAGGTGGCTTTTCTATTATGTGTGTCTGGTTGCGTGTTGATTCATGCAATTTAACTGATTGATTCGTTCTTTGCCCCATGATCTGAGTGCGGGGTTGTAGCACGTGGCGTGTAACCCTGACCAGTTCTTCCCTTTCTTTTCGATCCGTTAACTCTTGTCAACATGCATGATAGTAACCAATTTAAAAACCAATTGATCTCTCATTTTACCATTATTTATAATATATTATATTTACAAGAGATGCTAGGTTGTTTGGTCGATAAGGTCTAGTCAATTAATTTAGTCAAAATCATTAGCTTAATCGACTTAACCATTGATTAAATATCTTGCAATAAGGAAATGTTCGGTCGACTGAATCAATCAAGTCACTAAATCACTATTTCATTAGGTAATAATTTATATGCATCACGTGATTTTTACTTTACAAATTTAGTCTATAGTTATTTATGCGCAAGGGTGTAATTTCGAATTTTGGCCTAAACTAAGCTTAATTCGGGCCAAAATTCGAAATAACGCACATGGTGCATGGCCTAATTTAAAAAATCCATTAATTCAAATTTTTAGATCAACTAAATATCTGAAGTCTTTAATATTCATAGTAATAATACAATTGAGTTATTTTTTGGTGTATAAATAAAGGAAATTGCTATTTATATCCCCTTACCCATGTAAAATATTATTTAACCAATTGTTGCATGACTAGAACAAAACAGGATATAGTCTTCGCATAAATAATATCATGATTAAAGTATGAAATTGAATGATTGATTATATTACAATAACAATTAGTTATTCAGCAGGTATGAATAGCAACGCCCTAACTAAAGGAATTGCAAGATAAAATTGATTTCTAACTATAGGTGCAAACATTTATTTGCAGAAAAGCAACTTGTGTTTGCATAACATTTATTAGTGTCAAATAATTTTATCGTTTGGGAGATAAGTATCTACTCGCTTTATATTAATAAAAAGGTCATTTATATGATTATTTTGTAATTCAGTGATTAGAATCGAACGTTTTTATATTCTTCGTTCATCTTGGTGAGACAACTTGCATGATATGAAAATCATTAGACTCTATTTGATAGGCCTTATGTTAACTTCGATATTGTATGATCTATCACTTTATCCACTCCACAAATATTATCCCTTTTACCTCATAAAAATCAAATATTTATTAAACAAATCAAACATCATAATATTATCGTATAGTGTGGACATATATAAGCATTAATGGTCAGAGGAATGCTAGTTAGCGTAGGAAATATAGTTTGCAAAATATGAGTATCGCCGAGGGAACCCTGTCATTGGACTTTCAATTATAACTATTGATTCAATATACATTTTAGCCTCTAAAGTTGTAAGGGGTGTTATACTAGGGGAGTCTTTTAGTCTACACTATACGATAAGTAAAGATATTCTAAAAGGTTGATATGAATTTAAGTAACTTTTTATTAACATCTTTTTTTTTATTTTCAATGTCTTACAAAATATTGAAGACCAGATTCTAAAATTCGATTCTGAATCAAACCAGATTTAACTTAGGTTTGGAACTTTTTATTATAAAAAACCTGGTTCTTGGGTTTTTAATTTAGAATCTAAAGGTTTTTAGAACTTATTCTTCGCTAATTGATAACTCATCGCTAATAAATGACCAGTCCGATGACAATTCATCGATTGTTGGCCGGGATATACTCGAGCAATTTGAATCATTCTCTGTTGAAATTTGTGGTGCTATACTACATTCGTTCGTAGGCAAAATAGCTCTTAATTGTTCTATTGCAATTCCCACCTTCTTATGCGCTTGACGAATTTCCTCATAAGCAGATATAACCTATGTAAAAGATATATATATATGAACATTGGATTTTCATTTTTTTCTTTCCAGATGTTATTCTTAGAACGCACCATCAAAGATTTAATAATGATAAGTTTCCGTTGACTTGAGTCCATATTTTCTGTTCTAATTATTGGTGCTGGTGGTTGAACGACATTAATTCCTGAAGATTCATGTGGAATTACAACGTTTGTATTGGCAGGTAAAAGTGTCTTCAATTGATTTGTTACTGTTTCAGCTCTTTTATATGCTCTGCTAATTTCCTCATAAGCAGATATAATCTAACAAAAAGTAAAAAAAATTATTAATAAGGTTTTTCGAAATAATCGTCTCAATTTTTAAACATCAAGTTTAAAAACCGCTGAATTTTTAGCGTTGATCTCCTGCCAGAGGTTTTTACTTATCCCCTTTTGTTTTTCGACAGTATTTTCTTTCATGAGTTCTATCATACTCATGCCTTTTTCTAGATTTATTTTCAATTAATGAGATGTTTGTATTTATTAAAAATTAGTCTTTAAACATCTAAACTCTTAGTAATGATTAAAGCATTAGTAATGATTAAAACATTTGTGACCTGTGATGAATTCGAATTCGTACATTTCTGACATCAAATATATCGATATACGTACGAACGCACAGATACTGTTGACCCGATTTTTTTATATCAACCTTTTTAGTGTAACAGATGTATCTGACGTAATCAAGTGGGTTATTTACTTATTGCGCAAGTGATACAAGCAAAAAAAGAAATGACTATATACTTATGTACGTACCGTGTACGTAAGTGGCTATAGTTAAAAAAAAAATCAAGCACTAAACGAGTGTTGCAAGATGAAAACCTGTAACTTTGATCATGCATTAAATACAATTACACTCATATCGATATAGAAAATTTCATCACCAAAACTTTTTAATTTAACGTTAATACTTCAGGAATCGTTTTTTTTTAACTACCCAGTACCGCCACTTACAATCATGTGATAAAGTTACCCGGGTACGGTATAGTAACGAATAATGGTAACTGGTGGATTCCTGCTTGTTTACAGTATACCTGTATATATGTATAACTTGTAAATTACCTGTCAATAGACTGGGAGTCTCTTATATTCCACTAAATTCGGATAGGCTAAAGCCAGGTGTTTTTCTTATTTTTATTTTCTCGGATCTGCCCGATGAGGCAAAAAAAAAACAAGAAAATAATGTTCAGAGTAGTAAAAAAAAATGCCGGAAAAATATCGATATACATTATTTTGATGAATTTATTTTTATTTGATTGGTTAATAGTCATGAGTAGATCGACATAAATTAACCAATCACATGAATGCTTTCCTACGATTGTCCATTCAAGAACCCTAACAGAAAATTTACGGGTTCTGACAGAACATTTCCTTATTTAAACTGATATAAACGTGATATTCGATAATGATAAGGGATGCATAAGCTGAATATTTAACAAAGTTTCCCAAACATTTTTAATAATCGTGCATATTTTTTGCATAAATTTAGGATAGTAGTTTCACCAAGCTTTCTCCATTTGGTATAATAACACTGGCATCCTCTCTTTCATAAAAACGGTTTTAATTTTCTATTCTTGTATATTGATGATTATTGACCTTGTATTATCTTTAAAATTATTCACATAATCATGACTTTTAACAAAAAAAATTTGACTGCAAAAGAATGTACGTATTTTGTATCCATTTGAATAAATTTATTATAAACTTCATAAAACTGATGTTTGTCAAACATTTAATGCAATTATCATTAGTGATTCATGAATATATTAAAGGAACAAAATGGAAAGATGATAAACTTTTATTTCAACAATTAGATTCAATTGATGCTCATCCAAGTAATTCTAATGTTTCGGTAAGTTTTATTACTTTTATACTCTCTAATATTTTTATATAATTATTTCCATCTCTATATATATAACTATACTTACAATTACAGACTTTTCACATTCCAAAGTATTCATTTCTATATTCAAACATCGGATCAAATGATTCTGATATAGTTACATTGCCACTATTTATTGTAGTCATTGCCCTTGGTTTAGGAATTTGGTTTTTTTATGGTGATATATTATACGTTATATACAGAATTTATGTACTAAACGATCTTAGTCCTACTGCCGTCAAAGCGACAGAACAAGTTGTGGATTAAAATAGTTTGATTTCGTTTCAAAAAATATCGGCACTTATGTAACGAAGAAAATTTGTTAACTGCCCATTGTATGTTATCAGGTAGACTATTGTTATAAATAATATAACATGTTAAAAAGGTTTGATATTGCAATTATATGATGAATTGTCAATTAAAATGGGTTGTTGTGAGATTATACATTTAAAATTTTTATTTCTGCTCAAAAAATTAAAAATTTAAAAAATTAGATCTTAAAAATCATATATATAATTTATCGTTGTCAATACATGGCTTAACTTTCTCAAATAAATTTATATCCGTTGCCGCCGGTATTAGAAAATTATAAGAAATCTACCGTATTTAATTTCCATGTTCTCACAACGATATGTTTTAATTGACAACGTCCACATATTCAAAAGAAATTTAACCTATGAAAAAAAGATAATAGGTTCAATGATTTTTTAACACTTTATAAAAATAGTCTACTTATTACAGCAAAATATCTCTTTAATAATGGACAACTCTTTCTATAACGAACTAAAAATTCTGGAAGAAAAAAAAGTTTGTCATAGAAAATCAACTATGTTTTCTTATCGTTTTTTATATAAAGCTATTATAAAATTTCAAAATTTGTGTTTGTTATAGGAGGTTCGTTATACTCAGGGTTGATTGTATATAAAGAATTATTATATTCCATCATTGATTTATTTACGAGCATTTACATTGCTAAAGATAAGTTTTGCTTCCTGACGTGGATGGGAAAAAAATTATATTGATACAGTTACACCCTTTTAAGTGCACGTCCTCTAAGCGCAAACCTTCTTTAAATGCATATTATAATATGATTTTAAACTTGGGACTTAAATAGCTATATTCTGCATATGAATTAAAGTTCAGGATTTTAAATATATGAATATATTTTAACAATGCAAATATATGGGTAAAAAGAAAGAAAATTGGCAAAATTTTTAAAATTGTATTTTTTATATAAATCAATGTTTAGAATAAGATCAAAATCATTTTCACTTAAGACATCATTATTGTCTAAAGGACATTGTGGTAAAGGAATAGAGCACTGGTTGTGTGATACAAAAAAAAACCAAAAAACATTACAAAAATAGCAAAAAAATTAAAACCTTAGACAGATGTTGGATATAATATTCAAAATATAAGTACACTAGGTTTCAGAAAGTTCTGAACATTTTTACTTAGTATATCTGACCCTGTTTCTTAGTTCCGTTTTTGAGATATAGCATTGAGGTGATGATCACCTTAGGTTATATAGTTAATAATATTCGAAAAAATAAATATTTACCAAAATATTTAACAATTTAAAACTTACTAAAAGGTATTAATAAAAAGAATTGAGGTTTATATATAGAAGTATTAAAAATATAGATATAATTAGAATTAAAAAAAAACTATAATATAAAGTATTAGCAATAATAAAATAGGTCTTATTTTTTATTTTTTTATTTTTTAACCTTAAACAGTTATACTAGTATTTTATTAAGATTCTTGAAATTATATATATTTATAATTACATAGTATTTTCCAATATCCAAGTCTAGCATTACTCAGTCATACTATTGGTACCTAAATGCAATCTGTTACACTATTTCAGTTAAAGATAGATTGCTCATCTAACTACTTAAAGTCATACCAAAAAGGTCTTTCTCTTTTTGTAACAAGCATATCAATTATCTTTCAAGCTTTTTTCTTTATTCAGTTTATTTTTTCTACTTTCTTTTTCTTCTCTTCTTCCTTTGTCAACTTATCTTTTCCTGTTCTCTTTTTTGACCTTCTTTTTATTTGAGCATCTTTTTTCATTTTGCTTATTATATTAATCTTTTTTTCTCATTTTTGCATTTTTTCACATTGAACTCTCTATACTTGATCATAGAATATATTTCATATTGTTATTGTCATTACATCTATGCATTTCTGTGTTGCTTATTTATTTAGAATTTGACTGATTCTTTTTCCAACCTTATTCATAATTAGTCTTTTTATTAATGCCTTTTTGTTAATAATTTCTTTTGCTTTTATTTTCCCAAATAGTATATTATATAGTACTAGAAATGAAATTCTAACTTTTTTATTTTCTTTAAGATTATTTTATGCTGCTGCTATTGCTATCTTTTGAATTCTCTTTCACAAACTTTTTTGTCTACTGCAACTTGTTAAATGTATTTAGGTTTCTTTTTATCTTTTTGACATACTTGACAGTCTGTTATTATATATATTTTTGGTCATTTTTTATTTAATTTTTCTAATGTTGATAGACTGTTTATTATTTTATATTAAGTTTTCTTGTTATGCAATGTATACCTCTTGTTCTGTTCATTTTTTTCTAAAAACTTAACTAATTATGTCAAATATTCACTGTTTTTGATTCTAGTATTTAAATTAGATTTGTTTCTCTTTAATTGGTTCTAATTCTGATATTTATAACTACTTTGCAAAAAAGTTTTATTGATATATCAATTTTTTCATTTTCTTATTCTAAATAATACTTTATTTTATCATACTTAATCTTTTCTGTAAATATTGTTATTTCATATATTGGTTTTTTTTTGTAAATAAATCTGCTCTATCATTCTACTTATCATTATTGTAACTTTAACTTTAACTAATCTTATTCTATTATCTTTGTTTTTAACTAAACCTGCAATATTTATTATTCATATTATATTTTTCATTTTTAGGACTTTGTCATTTCCTACCTCTTGAATGCTCTATTAATATTTTTTAATGCTATAAGGCTATTTATATGCATCTCTATATTTTTTCTCTTTGCTATAATTAAAATTGTTAATCATATTGCTATTAATTTAGTTGTTATTGCTAAAGACCAATCTTTGAGTTCCAATGTTATTTCTTTCTCTGACCAGTTTTCTTTATTGCTAATTTGTGCTTAGTTAATGTCTATCTTTTCTATACTATTTTTTTTTCTTTATAAAATGCTTTATCTATATAGAAGATATACTTGTTTTTACTTATTTTTGTTTCTCATCTTGTTTCTTATTAGAACTTCTATTAAATAAACTATAATTTTACTATTAAATTTTTGTTTTTTAAAGAATTGAGTCCCATAGTCTAATGGTCTAGATACTTTTCTCTTTATAAACAAGGTTAACAGTTCAATTATAGCTGAAGGCAAAACTTTGTAATTTACAGAAACATATGAATATATATAAAACTCTATAGTTTAAATTTATATAAATAGAAAATCAGTATATAAGAAAATTTTTAAAAAGAAGTTTACTAATACAGAAAGTTGGCACTCAATATAAGAAAAATAGTAAACATATCAGAAATGAAGAGAAAGTATACTAGTAAATAATACAATGAATATAAAAAGAAACTATAGAAAACAAATGAACTTATTAAAATTTAAATACCCCTAGTAATAATATCAGTTTAGTGAATATAAAATATACTAAATTGAATAAAATCTAAGAGATAATCTTAATATTATACTTAGTAAATTTGTATCAAAAGTAAATTCAAAAGAATATGGATACTTAGTAATATCTAATAAGGTAGTATTTTGATATAAATAGTAATTAGATAGCTCTAATCTAATATATTACTACAATAATAATATAAAATATTGCATATATATGTAATATATATTGAAAATTAAAAAGTTTAAATAAAAGACTCAGAGGCAGATCTTAGATATAGCATCTAGTAGATAACCTATAGATGAAAGCCTTAATTAGATAATAACTAAAGTTATATATATAACTAGTTGTACTTTTATTAATAGACTATTATATATAAAATATATAATTATATATTATTTAATAAAGACATATATGAGGATGGCAATCCTAGCATAGTGGTTAGGTTGTCATCCTCCAAGTGACAGGTCTAAGGTTCAAATCCCACCTATGATGAAATTTGGAAATTAACCTGTGTTATGGCAAACTGTTTCTTGACGATTGGTTGGATTTGTGTATCTGTAACCTTAAGTTACACCATCTCGAATAGGAGCTCAGGGCATTTATGCCAAGTATAACATTACACATACATAGAGGAATGTTAATAACCAGTGTCGCATAAGACTTCAGTGCAAACCTACGATAAGACCACCAGGCGCAGTAAACTAAGGAACTGAAGAGTCAGAAGCCTACTTGGAAATTCCTGAGTAAAGAGATAGCATGAACTTTCGACAGTATGATTAGATCGATAGAAGCCTATGAAACACCCCCAAAGGGATAGGAGGATAAACTGGATGTCAAGATGTGTAGAGGAGCATATGACCAACTAGGCTGCTAAAATCGCCGAAAAAAAAGGATACATAAGTATACCATACCAGCC
>CAJVQA010007718.1:0-13576 GCA_910591915.1 Cetraspora pellucida | reverse complement strand
TGAACCACAATACTGATAAGTGATTAATAAAAGTCAAAAAACCAAAGAGGTCACCTTAATACCAAAAAAAAAAAAAAGTAATAGTATTTAATTAATTAATTAAAATAAAATACCTATGATTGTACTAGTATGACTAGTAGGTTATGAAACATTTGTATAAACTTAGTTATATAAAGAAATACAAACTGGTATTGAGTAGTACAAATTCAAAATAAGTCCTTATAACTATATAAATCTATAAACTAAAAAAAATTAGAATTTACTTAAAAAGACCTAAATAAAAAAGTAATACAGATTTTAATAATATTATTATAAAGATTATACAAGTCAAATGAATAAATAAAGAGTGAATAATAGGTAAATAACAGAAAAAAATCTACCATTATTCTATCTTATATTTACCAAATAATAATAACATAACAGTAATATAATAGTAGAATAATAGTAAATAACAGAAGATTTGTCAATATGAATAACATAATAGTAACATAATAGCAAAATAATAGAACCATTCTATTATTTTACTTTTAGTCTTTGTAACTAAAAATAAAATAATAGAACTGTTTTATTATTTTGCTATTATATTATTATTATGTTACTTATATCAATAAATCTTTTGTTATTTTATTGTTATTTTGTTGTTATACTACTGTTATGCTGTTATTATTTGACAAATATAAGGTAGAATAATAATAGACTTTTTTTTTGTTATTTATCTATTATTCATCCTTTATTTATTTGTTTAACCTGTGTTAGATCAAGAAAACAGATACCAATGTAAAAAAATTAAACAACCAAAAATCTTTAAATAAAAGGTATTATTAACTAAACTATTAAATTGAATTAAAAAAAAATATCAGATTAGACTTAATATACCAAAAACAGATCACAGTCTTTCTGAGTTATTTGAATTGAAAGTCTAAAGATAAAGCAAAGATATACTAAAGTATTAGGAATATGCTATGAAGTTGATACTAGAATTTAAATAAACTTTGTAAAGACATAATCCTGTTAAGATTTTAGAATAAGTAGGTAAATTAACAGAAAAGTCCTTTGCATCTTACTGTTAGATAATGAGCATTGTTATAACCAAGTAATAGTACAAAAAAGGATGATGTCAAACCTAGATGATTCTTAATAGAAAGCAACAACAGGGTCAATTGACCTTAAGATGAAATAGTTAGAGATACTGTATATAAGTACTAATTAGATAAGCCAGAGAGTTTAAATAGAACACTTACAAGCAAAGATCAGGTATGACAAATAATGAATAACCTTAGGGCGAAACTCTTAAATAGACAATGATTAAAATTGTACATGTAATTAACTGTACTCTTACAAACTATGTATGTACTTAGGATATCACTAATTAATAAAATTGCCAGTTTGGCTGAGCGATTGACCACTCATTAACAATAAAAAAAAAAGTGTTTTTTTAAAACAATACAAATTGTGTTCCTTCAATATTATAAACAAACTATTTAAACTACATATTATACAAATTTTATACAAATTAGTTAAGATATTAAAAAAATTTTATTAAAAGCAATTTTTTATTTACTATATAAAAATCTAATATACCATGTAGATCATATGAAAAATGATTCTAATCCTTTAAAATTTTCCTAATCATATTAGGTTCTTCGTTAAAAATCACCATTCAAAATTTTTCAAACAAGCTAATTCAAAAAAACTTAAACCAGAATATTGGTTCTTATTAATATATAAATATCTTTTATATAATTATTGATACTGTACAAAATTTATTCCGAATTTGCCGTTCGAAAAACCTCGAAAGGTGATTTCCTAGTAAAAGTCGTAAAATAAAAAATATGTTCCCAAATTGCACAAAATAATACGATCTAATCTTTTTTATTGTTTATAATCTCCATTGTAATATTATAAAGAGAATTGATATTTCCACATCCTTTTTTGATATTGCTACACTTCTGCTACTCTAAACACTAACCAAAGCTCTAATAATCTATATTGATAAGGGTGTGACAATATCAAAAAGGGTGTGGAGATATCAATTTCCTATAAAAATTATTGTTATAAAATGTGTTATTAAAATTCGCTTAAATAATTTATTTGTTATGGAAGAAAATAAATATGTACCTAATCTATAAACATTGTAATAATATCAATAATTAAATCGATATAAAATAGAAGACTAATATAAGCTAGTTCAGAATTCACGTTAATCTGCTTAGAATAACCCCATTTGGATTGTTTAAAGTTATCCACCAAGGAATGCAACAGAAAAAAAATAACAATAAATTAACCATTGAATCAAATAATAAATTGATTGTCTTCAACAAAATTATTTTCCACAACCACTGTAGTATCTAGAGGATGTTCTGGTTCGTAAAGGCAATTGTACTCTGGTCTAAAAAGATTATCAGATTGCGGATAATAATTATAATTATAAGTTTGCTCATGCAATCGCCATTTACCACGCCGACGATTAAAGTCCAGATTATATATTGAAGTTAAGGGTATTGTTGGATTTGTTAATTGACCTTCCCCAACCATTATTTCGGCTTCTATAGTGTAAGATCTCATTTCATTTACCACACATCTCATCCATCCTTGAATAGTTTGACCTGCATTCACCGCCAATGGCTCTTTCAACAAGAATCTGACTTGCTGCCAATGAGTTCGTTCTGCTGCAGGACCAGTAGACATTGCAATTGTGTTACCAGTAGGAACTGATGACGGTGGTGAAAAATGTAGATCAAACCATCCGGCTATTCCATGAACAATTCCGGTATAAGAAGCTTGCCAGATGAAAGGTATCGTCATGTCTTGAAGTTCTTCCAGTGTAACAGTATAAAAGTCAACCACGTACCCACCCGGGTTTGCTTGTGCAATCAAAGTACGCGGATCAAAGCTACCAACCACTGGCATGCCTTTACATCGTGGTGGTCGATAATTATAAATAAAAGGAAGCATTGATAGATCGGTGTGTCATATGAGATCAAAACTTACCAAACATTTCATCTTTGGCATCAGAGTACAATGCAGAAAGATCTACACCATAAAATGAAGGTTGTTCCCAAAAACGTGCCTTTGCCATAGTCTCACTCCACAATGCAGCATCAGAAAAAGGCGCAAGGAATATGGATCCTGTTGACGGAAAAAGAGTCCCGCCTGGTTTTAAATAAGTATCTCGTGCATAAAGATAACTTTCGAGCTTCAACGATATTAGATTTTTATTTAGTGTTACGAGGATTAAATGAAATGAACACTTGGAAAATATAAAATATGTGATCACTTTCATCATACCATTCTTTCGTGAATTAAAAGGACACCGATTGGCTCAGAAATAATGGTATCCACTTTGGGGATCGGAAGGTCCGGGTCCTCAATCTTGGCTATAAAAGAAAAGCGTACATATTATGATTAGAATGAAGATGGATACTTCAGTAATTTAAGCAATTCTGAATTAAATATCAAGAATAAACCTTGAATGACTTCAATTTTATCTTTAAGAAAAGCATTCTTAGCTAAGGCTTCAGACTCGGCTGCATTTGCGGCTTCAACAAGTTTTCGCATTTTCTCAGCCATTTGTGAGGCCTCAACAGCATACACTTTCTGTGCACCTGCCTGTACCGCAAAGTATGATAAGATCCCCGAGCCTTTGATAATATGGTATGTATAAATGCTTTAGCTTATGAACTAACATAAATTTTAATAATATAGGGAAGTACTAACCAGCACCAACGTCCAAAACTAATTTGTCATGAAAGCATAGAGGGCCATTTAGCAGAATGGCAGAACGGTAAGTAGAGGTACGTACAGTATCTTGAAGCATATTTTGCTGTTTAAAACAAAACTCTCTATTTAACAAGGCCACCAGGAGTTTTCTTTAACTTGTTGGAACTAACAGTTCTTGAATGCTTGAAAACCACCTGATGCTGTAGCATGGCATAATAAGAAAAATAAGCCGGATCGCGCCCTTCTGTCGAAGGGATTTTCCCGTTCACGAGTGGATCGTCCGTCTCTGACAGCATTTTGGCTCGGTAATATTTACTCTAAAGTTAACTTGATAAATTAAAAAGAAAGGTCTTTGTTTTAATAAAAACGGGCTTTAATGTCGTGTAACTATCACGTGTTACACTCGAGTCTTTTTACCACGCACATCATATCTTTTGCATATCTGATATCTGATATTAGTACGTACGTAAGGGAATTTATTGTTCTCCCAAATAAGATAAGAAGATTGTCGTACACTTGTGTTCTAATATTTTCGATAAAAGAATATTTTATAAGCTCGGTTTTGTTGAGCATTTAATAACTTGTCAACGATTCATAACTGCCGACGACAAAATTTTCCTTCTTAATGTCTTGTTTGTTAGGTTGTAGTAGTAGTGATTAGGATTGGTTTAACCTATAACTATTCAAAGTGATTATCGTTATCGCTACGTATGCAGTCCTTTGTGACCACGTTTTTGGTCACAATAATACATTACGTACTCAAAACAATACATTGGATCACCAACTATTATTGGAAATTTCTAGTGTTAATTTAATTTCTAGTAATTTCAATTTGGTGTTCCCATTTTTTCTAGCACATTCTATATCTAATTATTATTAGATATAAAAAATCTCATTTCATACTTTATTTATCCATCTTCTTTTAACAAAGAATAATGCCTATCCGCACGTATTTTGACATTGATATCGATGGTCGGCATGAGGGCCGAATAGTTTTTGAATTGGTAATAAATATTTACAGTAACTCTTGAAATTTAAATATAAAGAGTGCAGTGTGACTAAAAGCAATATATGTACAGTTCGATGATGTTGTACCAAAAACAGCAGAAAATTTTCGTGCACTTTGTACAGGTAAAATCGATCTTATGAATTTCGGTAGATCACATGACCTTATAAGTAGAACACAATTTATTTTTGTAGGAGAAAAGGGTAATACTGCATCAGGAATACCATTGCACTATAAAGGATCTATATTTCATCGTGTGATTAAGGTTAGTAGCATTTTGGTAGTAACGAATAAAGTTTCTTGTAAAAGGAATTCTGATTATTCTGTAAAGTAGAATTTCATGTGCCAAGGTGGTGATTTCACAAAAGGAAATGGTACTGGAGGTGAAAGCATTTATGGTGAAAAATTCGAAGGTAAATATAAAAAATTAGTCATTATTACACAACCATTGCTAATGTTATAATAATGTTTAGATGAGGCTTTTGAATATAAGCATGATCAGCCTTTTCTCTTGTCGATGGCGAATGCCGGTCCTGGCACCAATGGATCACAATTTTTCATCACTACAAATAAAGTATTGTATCCAATTTCTTCATTTGTCCTTGTCAATTGTGTTAATCGTTTTTTACGATTAATTGTAGGCTGAACATTTGGACGGAAAACATGTGGTTTTTGGTAAAGTGATCAAAGGTAAATCTGTCGTTCGTGCCATTGAAGCTGTTAACACTGCAGGCGAGACACCGGTAAAAACCATCACGATTGCTGATTGTGGAGAATTAAAGGAAGGTGAAGATGACGGCATACCGCAATTAACGGACGGTGACGTGTACGAAGATTGGCCTGGTAATATTTCATTTTTAATATTAAATATTTCAATTAAAGAGATATTTACATATAATTTTATATATAGAGGATCAAGGGTCCTTAGAACAAAATGAATTGCTTCAAATCGCAAAGAAAGTAAAAGATATCGGTAATGATTATTTCAAAAAGGCTGAATACGAAATTGCGACTAAAAAGTATTCAAAGGTAGAAAACTAATTATCATTTATAGTTTTAATCAAACATAAACAAATGAATTATTTTATTCTCCATATTTAAGGCTATTCGATATTTGGATGCGAATTCAGGTTCTGATGAAGATGATGATTCAGCAAAGCTTCCTGATGAATTTTACGAACTAAAAGTTTCATGCTACTTAAATAAAGCAGCATGTTCGCTTAAATTCAACGAATGGGGTGATGTCGTTCAAGCCGCAAACGTGGTATTAGAAATGCCTGAAAAAGTGTTATCACCCATAATTCGGACTAAAGCATTATTTAGACGTGGTTCGGCAAAAGTTGGTATGAAAGATGAGGAAGAAGCAATTAAAGATTTGCAAGAAGCTGCCAAATTAAATCCAGATGATCCTGCCATCACTAAAGAGTTGGTTGTTGCCAAGCAACGACTCGCCAGTAGGGAAAAAGCGCAAAAGAAAGCTTATAGTAAATTTTTTGAATAAAAATGAATGAGTATTACCATCGTGCTAAAAGATAACAATAATTAATAAAAATAAATTAAAAGTTAACATATTAAAGGTTTAATCAATGTTTGCAGTTAAAGTTCGATGTTTTAAAATACGTATACAGTATAATCTACTATTACTTTTTACTAAAATACAGTAGATTTATAATATACCGTATTACTATTTATATAGTATACTGTAATTCCAAAAATTGGCTAATTAATTGGTATAATATTTTCTAAATAAAATGCTTTATGATTTTAAAAACACATTCTAATTTTTTTTAAAAAGTTTAGCGACTTGTTAGGATGTTTTATTGAGTTTTAATTCTTATGTATTACATTATATATTACAATATCAATATTAACTACCTAAATTTTTAACGTTTAATTTTACTTGGTTGCTTCTTGAATATTATTTACCTGCATTGCCTAAATGCTCTTACAAACCAAAACTCAAATCAAACTTTTATATGAGTGCTGTTAGAAGAAAACCTGTTATTGGACTTTTAATTATATTTTGTATATCTATTACCAATATTTGTAGTGTAATATAGTATTAATAATAATTGATCTTATATGCGTATATATATACAAAATGTGTATTTTAAGAACTTATAAACTGTTGCTAACAATGTTGTTAAAATTATTTTTTTTAATATATATATATATATTATATTTTGTTTTTTTTGATTAATATTATTAAAGTCAATGTTTATAACTGTTATTACTTTTATTGTGGTTTCAATTATATATAATTATTGAACTGCTTCAGAAATGAGTATAATTTCTTAACAAAGTTTAACAGAAACTATACTTCTTTCTTGAACATTGCATATATTTGTAAGAGATTTTCTATATAATATTATTGTTATAATATAAAAATAAAAAAATTTTTATTCTATGACAATAAAATTTTAACAACTAATTTTAGCAATATATTTTTTAAATTTATTTTATTAATTTTATTAAAAAATTTTTTCAAATTTATTTTAATAATTATTATTATTATTTTTTTTGCTTTTACTAAGGTCATTAGTTATTGACAGCTATTGTCTTTATTGTGATTTTAATTATAATTATATAATTTGTACAAGGTTACCCTTATATTATATCTAACAGATAGTGTACAAGTTCTTGTACACTGAAGTATCATCTAACTAACTCTGATTTCCTTGTCTGTATATCTGTCAAGTCATTATATATTTCAAAGTATATTACTTAATTATAAGATTCCAGAAAGTCTTTTTGCTAACTAACTACTTATATTTAATCCTTGTTAACAAAACTTATTTTTGTAAAGTTTATCTAGACCTTAGTATTAATTTCATAAGTACTTAGTTATACTTTGCTTTAGTCATTAGACTTCTAATCCAGATAGCTCAGAAGGACTATAATCTGTTTCTAGTATTTAAGGATTTGCTTTTTAAGATTTTTTTCTTCTAGTTCAAGATTTTTGACAGTTTGATTGGTAATACCTCTTATTTAAGATTCTTGTTTGCTTAATTTCTTCTATATTAATATTCATTTTCTAGGTCTAGTCTTTATAGTAATATCATTAAAGATCTATATTACTTCTGTGTTCAAGTCTTCTCAAGTAGGTTTTAGTTTTTTAGTTTTATAGATTTATATTACTACAAGAACTTAATTTGAATTTGCATTACTTGATATTAGTTTGAATTTTTTTGTGTAATTCTAATATTGTACAGATACTCTATGATCTGCCAGTTATATTAGTATAATTATAGTTACAGGTATCTTATCTTGACTAATTAATAGAATGCTGTTATTATAATATCATCTATATATTACATAGGTGATTATTCAAATTTTCAAGTTGGTAAGTTTTGAACTCACTACCTATTATTTAAAAAGTTGATAACTTATTAATTTCACTAAGTTATCACATTTCATTATTTTAATAATTAAATTTAAAGTTTAAAATATATGTTAATTTAGTAAAATAAAAAAGTTGTTATCTTTTTAAATAACAGATTATAAGTTCAAAACTTATTAAAAACAAAAATTTTTGGTTTATACTTAATAACAAACAATCTCAAGTTATCAAACTAATAAAAGAAGAGGGTTATAATCTTATTAATATCACCAGTACAAAAAAAATTATTAACAAACAAATTGCTTATATTATTAATATAATAATTATTCCAACTCTGGAATATTGACTACATAATATTATTCTTCTTTACCCTACATGTAACCAAATCTTATCTAAATACCTTACTGTAACAAAACACAAGTTTCATCTTTCCAGATCTATACCAAATAGCACAATGTTTAATCCATATTTATATAATATTTATAATATATAGAACATTCAATTTTAGTATCATATCTCTAACTATTTTCAACAAATCAACAACTCTGATCTTCTTGGTATTACATATTGAATTAGACTTCAACAACTACAAATAATTCATGGTCTCTTATTAATATTTTATATCACTCTAAACCAATTATTGATGGTCTTAATAGACATTTATTAAACTTTAAAATTATTTAACTTTTATTTATCTTGGCTTAGTAATCTCAGCTAACCCTAATATTATATGGCTCCATACAATTAGTAATGAAGACCAGTTACTAGAATCAATTTTATTTCAGTATTCTAAATATTTAATCTTTAAAAAACAATTTAGACAATCTAATATTATTTATCTTGAACAACTCTGCATAGCTAATAACAGTATCTTATTAGATTGAAAACATCTTTTACCTAGACTTTTATTTTTGTCTAAGAGAAAAAAACCTCTTTGGTTTTTCTACTTAGAAGATACAATTTTAATATACTCTTATTACTGAAATATACTATCATACTACTAATTACCTGGTTATAACCCTTATGCTTATTATACCATTAATACATCTAAAAAACTTACAAAATCTAAACTTTGGTTACTTTCATATTACAATGAAGAAATTATTATTAGAAAAATATAAAAATATTTTCTCTCATCTAATCATTATTCTATTACTCACTGAACTTCCAATATAGATTTAAATTACTCAAAATTCTATCTTTACCTCTTGCCAAATACAAATGATGTACAGAATATCACCTTAATTCTTACATAATTAATCAAACTTATATTGTTGAAGTCTCTGCTATTATTTCAATACAATTTCTTGGCAAAACTAATTTCAAACACCAACTCAATCTCAATGCAAATTACTTGGACCTTATCTGCTCTATAGCTGTCAAGTATTTAACCTGTATTCCTCCTTTATCTATAATTTCTATTTCTAATTCAATTATTTCTGAAATCTTTATTCTAAGTAAAACTATTAACAAACTCATATCTATCTCTCAACATAACTACTCTCTTACCAACAACTATCCTTTTATACCAATGGCTCAGTAATCGATATTAGTACTAACCAATATACAATAGGTATTGGTTGGATCCAAGTTGATAACAATAATCAAACTATTAACTCCTTTTCTGCTAAAATACAATTTTGGCTCTTATTATATAAAGCTAAGCTTCTCTCAATTATTACTACAATCTTAACAGTTCTATGCAATTCTATAGTTAATATTTTTATTGATTCTCAATCAGTAATTTTCAAATTTAATAACCTCCAACTTTACTCAAATCATCCTAATAAGTTATTCAAATTTAGTTCATGGCCTATTTGGTATACTCTTTTTAATATTATTAAATCATACAAATTACAAATTATTTTTCACAAAATGCAATCCCATTCAGATAATAATCTTAATGAGCAAGCAAACTCTCTTGCAAACAACATTTATTATTACTTCTTCTTTCATTTAATTACACAAACCTTTATAATTTTTATTATATTCTTCAATAAGAATAACATTACATAGAACTTTCTACAAGATATTTTATTAAGCAAATATATAAAACCCACATATTAGCTATATAGGCATCTCAAAAATATAATAGTGAGTGGTCATACTTCAATCAGGATATTGACTGAAGATCCACTTGGTTCTATTTTAATTATAATCAAAAACCTTTACACAATATTACTAATTTTAGACTCAATCAACTAAAATCTTTTAAAATCAAAATTCTTTTTAACAAGTTATCAACATACCAACTATTTCATACTATTTACCCAAACCAATATCTAGATACTAATTGCTTTCATTGTAATCTACCTAACTCTCATTCTCACTGACATACTTGCACTAATACACTTTTACTTAACTAAATTATTTAAACATCTACTAATCAAATTATCTCTAACAAATTACTTAATCTTAATACTCACCAAAAAAATAATCTAATTTATAAAATCCTTCATCACCCAGCTTTCAACTTGTTATACATTTTATCTAATACATTTTATCCTAACCTTACTCTTAAAAAACTTATTTCAAAGTCATTCATATTAACAGTTCAAAACTCTGTCATATTATACAAAACTGTCTCATAAGTTATTATTAATATTTTTCTTAATATTAGAAAACAGAAACTGTTATAAGTCTGAAGCAAAATTACATGAGATTTGTTATGTTACATGAATATGCAAGTGAAGACAGACAGAAAATTCAAAGTACGTTTTTGATATTTTTATTATTAAAGCATCAATAAAGATACTTTTGATGCATCAAAAATGTAACTTTTGTATCACTTTGCATAGAAATTGAACATCCTCTGCTATGCTCCGGACAATTATAAAATTAGCTAATATGACTAATTTATTCTAAAAACTTAAAGTAAAATTCAGAATTATTCTTTTAGATCTTTATAGAAAAACAAATATTTTAATAACATAGTTATTTTCATATAGGACTTTTTTTGTTGCCTCAGATTTATTATTAGTTTTAATTAACTCATCAGAATAATAAGCTGTTATAATGATAACTTTAGCAAGTTTGTTTTTTCATTCTTTTATTTTAAGGCTATCTGGTTACTATTTCTTGATTATAGAATCTTTTACATATATTATATATTGCAAACCAGAAACTTTTCTATTTTTTTTTCTAAAATAAATAAATTAAATAAAAAAATAAATAGAGTGTAACAACCTAATGAAGTAGTTAAGTTGTCAACCTTCCAAGTAGTAGGTTAGGTGTTCAAATCCTATCAATGACAAAAATTTGAATAATCACTTATGTAATATTTGTATTATGGCAACTGTTACTAACAATTGAATTAAAATACCTATAATAGTAGTTGCACCAGCATGACTGGCAAGTTATGAGGCATTTGTATAATAGTCATATAATATTGTCTTTTGGAACAAGGTCTGTAATTACATAAAGGAATGCAAATCAGCAATTAGGTAGTACAAACACTAGATAAGTTCTTGTGATTATATAAATTTATTAAAATTGAATAACAAAATGTCTATTTGAGAAAACCTAAGTAGAGAGATAGCTAAATCTTTAATAGCCCTACTATAAAGACTAGTCTAAGAAAATGGATACCAAGATTATAGTATCTGGTCATAGTAGCTAAACAGACAAGAACTTCTAAGTTAAAAGTCTCTGAGATACTATCAATCAGGTTGTCAAAATAAACCAAAGGAAAAGAATATTAGACTGACCTGGTATATTAATAGACTGGTTATAGTTTTATATAGGCTATTTGAATTAGGAGTTTGGTAAAAAGGCAGATGAAAAGGCAAAAGTATACTAAAGTACCAGAGTTATGCTATAAAATAGATACTAGAGTCTAAGTAAACTTTACAAAAGCATAGTGATTTAATAGTTAAGTCCTAATTATAAGTGTTGGTTCTGCCATAGCAATACTTAGAACAGCTGTAAAAATAGATACAAAAGGCTTAGAGGAGTTTATTTCAAAAATAAAATAGTTTTAAGATTAAGATAATGATCTGAATATTAAGTATAACCTAGTAAAGTTAACAGATTTGCAGGTTTAGAAAGTTTAAAATAGAATATCTAAGCAGAGATGTTAGATACAGCAATTGGTAAAGAACTTTCAAACAGACTTCTTAAATAAGTAATATAGAAAAGTTATATATATAGCCAATTGTATGCTTTTTTTGTAGTAGTTTACTGAACCACATTTACTATTATTAAATAAAGTCAAAAGACCCAAAAGGTTATCTTAATACCAAATAAATAAATAAATAAATTAAATAAATTAAAATAAACAAATATATAATAAATGATAGTCATATATATTTTGCATATATGAATTTTTTTTATATTATTTCTTATTTGTTTTATGCATTACAGGATCTGCCTTAATCTTTGTTATTAAAAATATACTGTTATAATTTGTTTAAAGCATATTAAAAACTGCATTATTCAAATATTTAAGACTTTTATTAATATGTTTTTTTAAAGTAGATAGAATGAAAATCTTAACAATTTTTTTTGTTCAATCCATAATTTTTATTACTAATTACAAATCTAAGATGCTTATTTGTTAATTGTCTGGCTGCACATAGTACTTCTTTTTATAATAATAAATTATGCAACCTGATATTTTTATTATTAGTATTATTAGAGAATGGCAATCCTAGTGTAGTAGTTGGGTTGTCATCCTCCAAGTGGCAGGTCTAAGGTTCAAATCTTACCTATGATGAAATTTAGTAATTATATCTGCGTTATAGTAAACTGTCTTTTGTCAATCAGTTGAATTTAGGTATCTGTAATCTTGGATACAACCAATCAGGTTCTACTTATCATTGGAAGCCTAGGGCATCTATGCAAAATGTAATATTACATGTACATAGAGGAATGTTAATAACCGGTGTTGCATAAGACTTTAGTGCAAACCCACAATAAGGCCACCGAATGTAGAAAACTAAGAAACTGAGAAGACAGAAGCCCACTTAGAAATTCCTGAGTAAAGAGTAGCACAAATCTTTAATAATGCTATTAGACTGATGAAAGCCTAGAAAATCTCAATAAGAAATAGGCAGATATGCAACTAAATAGAAAGATATATAGAAAAGCACATGACCAACCAGGTTGCCAAAATCACTAGAGAAAAAGGATACTAAGGTATACTGTATCGGGCTATCTGGATTAGGAACAATAAGCAAGTTTTCAACACATTCACTAGAAATTTAAGGATACCTGCTGACCGAACATCACTACTATATTCCTCACTTGGTTTTTTGACGGAAGTTTTTACAAGAAGTGGGAATCTAGCATACTCCCTATGAAAGATCTACAGAAATTGTCCATTTTGGAAATAGGAGAATCATCCCTTTTCTGAAACTAGGAGTAACTCTAATCAGAGTGAAAAGGTCAGCTGTAAAACTAGTGGGGAAGAAATTAAACACCAACATCTCTATCATTGAATGATATTTACATATAGTATAGACCTATTTCTAGAATAGAGACTAGGAGTAGCAGTACTATATAATTTTTAC
>CAJVQA010007717.1:0-13577 GCA_910591915.1 Cetraspora pellucida | reverse complement strand
AATGTTCCAAGACTACGTCTTAGGTGACCAATATTTGGATTTCGAATATTTCTCATTTTTAGACCAGCAGTTTTAAACGTGGCAGCATAATTAATCTTTGATATCCAATCATTCATTTCATCCTCATTTTCAGCTTTAAATAAATATTGATGTCCTTTTGGACATACTAAACGAAAAACATTTTTATGTTTCTTATAATTTTTATCATAAACTGCTACCGAATCTGATGTCATGAGTATTACATCAGGTTTTAAGATTGGTAACGTTGATTTCTAAAAAAAAAATTCATCGATATTTAAATTTAAATGAATGTTCATTAAGTTTTTTCATCAAAAAAAAAAAAAAAATCAAAACAAACCTCAGAATTATTCAACTTTTTCATTTGTGAATTGAACCCTGCTTCATCTTTAAAAATCATCAATTGACTACCACTCAATATTACACCATATATTTTCCAATGCCTTATGAAACTACTTTTCCTTTTACCATCAACTAAATCAATTTTTCTTCCAAGTTTACCACATTTGGTTATATTTAGAAGGAAAGCACCATCATCATTTGTTGATTGAAAAGAACCAGACGTATCTTTAAATGTATGACTTTTATGTCTGTTTTTAACACCAGTAATTCGAATTGTATTTGATGTAGAAAATACACGATGAAGATTTGTGATGTCTAAAGCTGGTAAGGTTCCCATATAAGAATATGGATTTTCCGTGGGAACGATATCTTTAATTTTAGGTTTAAATTCCGTAGGTGATTTCTATTTATATCATCAATAAAAAATAAAATAAAATAAAATAAAAAATTAGATTATAAAATAATTAAATCGGAAAACATTATTAATTTGAACTTACAGTTTGTATAACCCAGTAAGGATCATTTTTAAAACGTGTAGATTTTCTTCGTTCTTTTGAAGAAAATAATCTCATTTGACGATGCTGTGTCGGTGATCCAAGCAATGTTTGACCATTAACATCAGTATCATCTTGAGCATATATGAATTGAGTAAATGTAATATTATCATAAAGAATCTATAAATATAATATATTATATGAGTTAATAGTAATATAATAACATATGGTTATTCGACATTGATGATAATTACCTCTAATATTTCTGAATTAACACCATCGATGCGCGTGTTCTTGACAAATTCTTCCTTTGTCATTTTTTGTTTTACACTTTTATTGTAAACATCTGTGTGAAGCATTAATAAAGAAAATGCAAGCATATAAGGGGTATCTAATTTTTTTTAAAAAAAAGTATAATAGTTATTAGTAATGAATAGTAATCAATAGTAATCAATAGTAATTAGTAATAATTAGTAATAATTCTTAAAGTAATTTACCCGCAGAAGGAAATAGATCAGGATTTGATTCATGATAACTTTTAGCAAATGCTTCCATAACTCGATCAATTTGTTGTGTTTCTTTAGGTAAACTACATTCCATTAAAAGTTTTCTGATATTAATGCAAGCATATATTTAGTCATTTAAATAGTTAATTATCAATTTACAAACATATATTTAATCTTATTAGAAATATTACCTCAACGCAAGATCGATAGGAACTTTTTCAAATTCAAAAATTTCCATGTAAGCTTTTAGTGCGGATTGATGAAAATTATCAGCTCTATAAATTATGAAAAATAATATTTTATTAACTAAATGTCATCTAATAATGCATGTACTAATTTCACGCGACTTAGTAACAACAAAAAAAAAAAAACTCACTTTTGTGTTAATATGGTGACCAATTTTGATCTTGAAACACTATACATCATTCTGTCAAGATATTGTTTCGGAGTCTCTTTATCAATTTTTGCTTCAAACACATTTAAATCCACCATTGACTTTGACGAAGTTATTTTATTTAAATTATTAATCATTGACGTTGATATAGATGGAACATTTAAAATAGGAGCTGATCCCGTGCGTTTATGCTTTTGAGGTATTTTAGTAGGACTTTCTCCAATAACTGAGCCCCTACCTTTAGACTCTGAAGAGATTTTAGGATTAGAAGGGTTTTTGAAATTAGACTCCGAAGAGGTTTTAGAATTAAATTCTGAAGAAATTTTAGAATTATGTATGGTTGAACTTCTGCTACGTCGAATTTTACTTTCAACATGTGAGGATATGGGTGGATTTGTTGAGGAGGAGATTATTGGATCATTTTTTGGATTTAAAGAAGATTCATTGTGATTTGATTGATTAATCTTTATTGGTAACGATGAGGATTTGATAGGTTTGGTAGCTAATGGTTTTGATGTTGATGATAAAATGATCTTTTCATCCAAAGAGTTCTTAGATGATGACTTTAAGGTTGATAAACTAGGGCTTTCCTTGATATTATTTGGAGGTTTAAGCAGATCACGGTCGAAATTATTATCATTTGCACTGTCATCATCAGAATCTTTATTGGGAGAAACTGTAGTAGTTGTAATTGTAGTGACTGTAGTTGTGGTGGTCGTTTTTGTAACTGTTCCACCAGGTAATTTTAAATCATCTGCTATAGGTTCTTGCTTAGGAGCATTTAAGGAAGGAGCTTTAGTAGTAGTAGTGGTGATGGTTGTTCTTGCGGAAGGAATGTTATTTTGCACCTGAGGAGCTATAGCAGATTTGGATGAAGTTGATTTTCGTTTATTTGACGAAAACATCTTCGTATATTTTATCCACCAAAATGAATGAATGACACGTGGATGTTGTGCTTTGGATAAAAAAAAAAAAAAAAAAAATTTAAAGATTTATGTATAAACAGATGGCAGAAAAAAAAAATCGCAAAGCACTTTATTTATAGAAGAAAATGAAGGAATTACAGTGAGTTCATAAAAAAAAAAAAAATTTATATCATTAAAATTGTATACCGATTAGTTTGCTTACTCACATCTATGCAAATTACTGGTATCCAGCATGCATTAGTATAAATGAAAAAATGATTGGTTTTAATGTCAAAAGTTAAAAAGTTTAATTGATCTTCATACAAATATTTTTTGACAATATTTTTGTTTACATTACACTACTTTTTTGATAAAAAAAAAACGCACAGACAAAATGACATTATAATACAAATCATTAAAGAAATTTACGAATATTTGGCATATATTTCATTTCGTTTAGGCATTTCTATTAAAACTTTAATTAAAATTATGATTGTGTACAAACTTAATCGTATACATGTGAAATTTCGATATAACGTAAGCCTATGGAGAGGAGATGCCCATTTTAAGTCAACAAGTGTTATATGAAATTGTCAATCTCATACAAGACATGCCAGGGACATTAAATATATTATTTTGGTATGATAGTATTGGTTAAGCAGTGGTTAATATGTTAATATTATGAGCCAATAAAATTTTAAGGGATAGTCAGATGCTACGTATTAATATATATATATTACCTATTTACCCCCTTAGTACGTATTAATAAAAATTGTACAGTGCGTACGTACGTACGTAATTAAAAACACGAATCAGCACACTGAAAATAATAATAATTAATTATACCATAATAAAAACAGTTCTTACAATAGACCAGCTAAGAAAGATGGCGATAATTTCTCGGAGAATAGCGAAGAATGTTCAAAAGTAATATTAAAAGTTCACTTCAGGGAAGTGAAAAAGTTTGATCCCAAATGTTTCAAATACTTAATATTGGCATTGTAATGAAGTACAGTATATATTAAGAAATATTTAAGGAAAATCCTCATGTTTTTTTTTTGTTTGAAAGAATTAAATTTAATACATTCATATAAATTTATAAAGTTTGGTAATATCATAAAATCCAAATAATGAAGTAATAAGTTTAAAAATATATAGATTGAGTCGTTATCCTAATAAATTCAAATTTAATAATTAAGAAAGTTTTTTGCAGTAACATTATCAATTTTTAAGACTTGCAAAAAAATGTTATCTTCATATATCTAGTTAACACAATATATACAATATATCTTTAAGCCTTGTTACGTATACAAGTATAAATAAGGATTACTTATCCTTAATATTAAGTAATACAGTATTAAGTATTTATTATTTATTGTGAGAACGATGCTGAAATTTTATGTCGAAATCGTATGATGCTTAAATTTGTAGGTCCATTATAAAATAAACCTATTAAAATTTACTTGTTAATAACTTTAACCTTAAATCTTAACCTTACCTTAAATCCTAACCTTAATTTTAAACTTATGATTTAAAAAAAATATAAATGCACCCCTAAAACAGAGGTCCTCATTTCGACATTTATCACTTATACACTTACTAAAAATAGAGTTGTCATAAGAATCATTCAAAAAAATCAATTAATAAGGTAAGAATACTTGTTATTTGGCATTATGCGATGGATACATGGTTATCGGCAGAATAATGGCAAGAGCACGTGGCCAAAGTCTACGTGCGTTGCTATTATTCTGTCGAATTCATATCATTCCGGATAATTGGTTTACCTGACAAGCATAATATATATAATGACGAAAAAAATTTCATATTAATTGTATAATAAGTCCATCTCGAGTTATAAATCTTGGACTTTTTGTCAGATTTCGAAACTTTCGAAACTTTTGAAGGTTTATCGTTAAAATTTTTATTAGTATAGTTTTGCTTGCTTTTTAAGGATTTACTAATTTCTTCCAAATTTTTATTGAATGTGCTAACACATATATTACTCCCGTCTTAGTTTCTTAGGCGAAATCTTTAATTTTCATGTTATATCTGATCTTCTTTTCTGATTGGTTAGAACCGAAACTTGGGGAAATGTGCTTTGCGTAAAGACGCCTTGTTGTTATGCATTCATTCTTTATTACATACGTGTACATACGTAATGTATGTACGTACGTACCTACAGTACGTATGTATATGATATGCATCACACTTTTTGCAATGTGGTTCTGGATCTTGGTTGATAATTACTGTCAAATGTGCATACTAATAACGAAATTTTGGTTCTATACTAGATTTTGGATTTGCTGAGACTAAGTATCTAAAACCTGTTTGGCTGTTTTAGTAAAATAACCAATCAGATTTTAGTTTCACCAGCAACTCCAACTTTTGTTATTCGTATAGTGATAGCTTTTTTACGTATTAATATGTATATATAACGGATTTATAATAAATTTTTAAATTCAACGTCCATTATGTGTAAGCCTATTCCGTTATATGCATGTCCGTTATATCTATATTTCACGTACGTACTGTACGTAGTTCGATCAATATTTGTTTTTTTTTTATAAAAAATATGATTGTAAAAGTGAATTTTCACAAAATTCTTATTTTCGAAAGTCTTTGTTATTTATTGCCATTTTTAATACTTATAAGTGAATGAGTTTGCTTGGATTTTTTATAAAATTATCTTGTAAAACAACTTTTTTAAAAAATTTAAAATTTGAATAATTTTAATTAAATCACAATTATAACTTCTATACCAAGACAGAAACTTAAGTTACCAGGACAAGTACGTAAGATGATCTAAAGTATTTGTTATGCTTAAAAATACATTAATTATATGTAAATACTTACGATAAACCACAGCCAAAATTTAAAAATAAATAAATAAATAAATTACTAATAAAATAGTTATTACAATACTTACAAACTGTGCAATCTTAACAAAGAATTGATTGTGTAAAAGTAAAAATCGAAAAGAAACAAAGAAAAATACAAGTAAAATTGTTATGTAATAGTTATATCCTGGGTAGTTGGGTATAGTTGACATTTTGCAGTAAAGTATAATCGGTCACTTACGCGACCGATTGTATTTATTGCAAAATTTCACTTATACCTGACTACCCAGGATATAAGTGATTTATCCCCTGTTATCTACATAACATAACTTTCATGTACTTATTTTAAATCGAAACCTTTATTTTACGCATTGCTTTTGACATTTAAGATTAAATACATAAATGGGATAATACTCAATTACCTAATTAAATAGATATATGTTTAGTAGAAATAAGCACATGAAAAAAGTTACATTGGTGAGGTTGGCCAGGGGATAATTTTTTTTTAATTATCTGTTATATAACGAAAAGTAAATTAAAAAATAAATTTAGATGTTATTTCCATAATATTTTTAATGATAGTATTAAATCAATGTCAAAATTTAATGAATTAAATATAAATACATGAAGTTTGAAATTTATTGACTAAAGAACAAGTGCATGAGATGTGGCAAGATCAAATATCAGATATGGGTTTGGAAATTCAAATTAAAGTTACTCTGTACTATTCAGATTATACATTTAAAATTTGTTGGAAAGTGTGCACTTATAGAGGGCGTACACTTGTTGAGGAAAAATAATATGACTTACCATTGTACATTAAATTCTGTCCGTAACAGCCCTAACGCGCTAACATAAGCATAAGCAATAACATTAACGAACTTGTGAACTTTCTGGTACTATTGTGTGACAATATAATTTTGATGTGATGCTGGAAGATTTTATGTGTACTCTATCTTTAAATTGCAACAGGGTTTTTTATTACGTATTATTAAATGCATACTTTAAAATGATATAATTGGATTGGTTGATACCTACATGTTGGATCGATACGGTGCAATTAAATTAACCAATCCTATCGTTATGAGTGTTTTTAACAGAACATTACACAACATACAAACTTGTATTTATTTGGAGGTAACCTAGGCAAGTAATCTAGGCCGAGGTTATCTTTTTTTATTGAAAAGCTAGTAAACTACATAACAGAAAAGTAAGTAATTTGTTATTTAGCTAGAGCGGCGGTGACATCCCACAAAAGTATTGCACTGGAATCAGCGTCTGCCAGTTGTGAGTAAGGAATGATAGAATTACTGTCTCAAGTCCTGGATGGTGCTATTATTTGTTTGTTTGTTTGTTAGGATATGTGAGGCTGATGTGGTAGCCTCGAACTAAAAAGTATAAGAGTCTCGATAGTTCAGTTAATAATAGTAATACATTTTTTGAGTTCTTCCGATAAATAAGTAGTAAATATGCATAATGGTAATACAATGTACGTTTTGTTAATAATTTTCAACTGTCATTAATAATCGATTAAATAAAAGATGTCAGAGAGTTCAATCCAGAGTTACAACTTTGTAACCTGCGTATAAATGCTACAATAATAGGTTGTAAGAATTTTTTCCTAACAATCCTGTTTTAATTTTATCTTTTATTACTTGATTCATTTCATAAGATATGTTTTTAACCTATTTTCTACTAATTAACACGCTTAGGCTTCCTAAAGGTCATATTGTTGCTTCTTTTTCAATAATGTGATAAACTACTTTTTGCATGAATTTTAAAAACGATTACATACATACAGTGTTGGCCACATTAGGTCATGTTAACCACATTAGGTCGTGTCTACCTTTATCGTTATACGTATGATCAAGATGGTCAAATATAATAGTAAATTTTATAAGTTGTAACAGGTCATAAGGTCATACGTATTCTATAATTAGTCAGTAGGTCATAACAGGTTACTGTATAGGTAAACACCAAACACTGCATACCGATACGATACGATACGGAAAAATCTCAATCGATATAGAATTCGAATCCTTTATACAGAAAACAATATGCCAAGAATTAAATTTATTAATATCAATTATTCAAGTGTATTTTAAAATGTTATTGTTATTTTCAATAAATTTTTTAGAGTTAGTTACATCTTTTTATTCAATATAAAGTAATTGAGTTTTAAATTTATATATAATATATAAAAAAATATATATCGTCATTTCAGTTAAAGTTTATTAAATGAAAAGGGAATTAAATGCGAAACTTTCATTATATGAGAAGCTAATAAAATCATGCATTTTAAATCTAATACATCATGCAATCTCAAATTACCTAATTACCAAAGTTTATTAGATTTTTGAAGGTTCGCATGCTATAATCATTACAGTAACTGGTACACAATATGAGTTGTATCATATCTTTAATATCTGTTCGAGTAATTCATGAAAAGTTTATTGTATTGAAAAATAGATTTAATTAAAAAGTTAAATTAGTTAAATTAGCAAAAATCATATAAATACATTTTAGTAATATTCTTTTAAGCAAATAATTTTCAAAAAAAAAACCAAATACTGAAAAATGAATCAACAAGCAAACGTTACTAAAATTAATAAAAGAAAGGTTCTAATTACTGGTGGAAATGGATTCATTGTAATGTATACTCTTCAAATTTGAATAAAAATTAACCATTTTATATCATATATTGGTCATTGATATAATTATTTTCATAACTATCTATATAATCGATTAATCGGTTTATCAAGGGAAAAAATTTAGCAAAATACCTTCATAATCATGGTGATAACGTTCGTATAGTGGATATTTCACAAGATTCATCTGAAAAATCAGAAAATTATTGTTCCGAATTCATTCATGGGGACTTAAGAGATCTATCAATATGCCGTAAGGCAATAAAAGGAAGAAATTGGGTGTTTCATTTAGCTTCAGAAATAAATGAAAGTTATGACTTGAATAATTTTATTGCTTACAAAAATAATCATTTAATCACCATAAATATGGTGCAAGCTTCAATTGAAGCAGGAATAGATAGATTTTTTTATGCATCATCAACGTGCATACATTCACATGAAAAACAATTGAATCCTGATGAATTAGATTTAAAAGAAAACGATTTATGGGATTTATGGTATCAATACTACTCCAATAATGGGCCAAGTTTATATGGATGTGAAAAAATTAACGGTGAAATTTTGTTATCACAATCCATAAACTCGACAAAAATTAGAATCGCAAGGTTTGATAATGTATTCGGAGAAGGGAATAAATGGATCGGAAGAGGTGAAAATATTATAGCCTCATTAATTCGTAAGGTCATTTGCTCATTTAATGAGCAAGGTTATTATGAAATAGATATAAAGAATTCCGATGATGAAATCCAAAGTTTTTTATATATCAAAGATTGTATCGATGTTATCATTAAAATAATGGAAAGTGACTATTATAAACCATTAAACATTGGATCGGAAAATTCTGTTTCAATAAAAGAATTAATTTATATGACTTTGGAAACTATTGGAATAACGAAGGAACAAGTTAAATTTATAATGGATGAGAACAGTATTCAGAAAAATAAAAATTCCGATAATATACTTATTCATCAAGTTTTAGGATGGACACCTAAAACGTCGATTAGAGAATCTATAGAAAAAACAACGATATGGATAAAAAGTGAAATCGAGAAAGAATTAAATAAATGTGAAAATGAGTTGACTAGAAAAAAATTAAAGGAAAGATATAGAGAAAGTAGTAGTGAAACAAAAATATTTGATGATGAAATCAAATTTGGAATTCTTCTTCCGATTACTTCACGTGGTTTAAAAAATCCTAAAGATTGCCTTTATAATCTAAAGAATTTCGCAAAAAGTGTTTATGAAACAACACAAATGGACATTATGAGTATGAATGGTAGGAAATTTTCTTTAAATTTTTTTATTGGAATTGATAAAGATGATATTCTATTCCAACCCAAGGAGAATAATATAGCAGAACAAATCCTTAAAGAATATGGATTTATGGATGTAAAAACTCGCGAGTTTGATCTGCCTCCTGGATCCATATGTAAAATTTGGAATGATTTGGCAATTGATGCATATAATCACATGTGTGATTATATAGTCCTATTTGGTGATGACATTATAATTGAGAGTACAAATTGGATGTCAAAAACTCACGAAGAATTTATTAAAATTTCAAATGAGAAAAAAGTTCCATTGGGGTTTGGAATTGTTGCATTCACTGAATTAACCTTCCCAGGTTTTCCAACATTCCCTATAATGTCAAGAACTAATATTAATATATTTGGTGGTAAACCATTTCCAGTGATATTTACAAATCAAGATGCGGATCCATTTTTATTTCAATTGTATCGTAGGTTCGATTGTTCAGTTATGTCAAAACACCTGAAACTTAGGAATCTTATTGGAGGTAGCAGAAAACCGCGTTATAAGAGAATATATCACGATTGGAGATTTTCGGTTTTGGACAATGCAGTATTATCCGTTGAAAAATGGTTACATAATACAATGGAAACTCCTATTCCTAAACTAATAACGCTTGATATAATTATACCATCATACAGAGTTCAAATGCAATATTTAGAACCTATATTCCGACTTAAAAGATCTAAAACTGCATCTACGATGATAATAATAATTGTTGATAATCCAAATTCACCAAATATTAAAGATCTAAAAAAGTTTGAATATGATGCTTTCGTTCGTATTCGTGTACAAGGAAAAAATCTTGGTGCTAGTGAAGCTAGAAATAGAGGTTTATCCGAATCTAGTGCGGATTATGTCTTATTCCTTGACGATGATGTAATTCCAGATCCGGATATTTTAATAGAAGCAGAAAAAGTAATCCGAAAGTATCCAAATGCCTGTGGATTCATCGGATGTACTAAATTTCCTGATCCAAGTAAATCTATTTTTACAAGTGCTGTAGAAATGTCAGGAATAACCTATTTTTGGGATATTGCAGAGAAAATAGAGGAAAATATTCCATGGGGTGTAACTGCAAACTTATTAGTTCGTCGTTATAAAGATAATATAATGTTTAACACTACATTTCCGAAGACGGGAGGTGGAGAAGACGTTGACTACTGTCTTCAAAAAAGTCAATTTTTTATAAAAAATATTCCAAACAGTGAAGGTTTTAGAGCCGCACCTTCAGTAAAAGCAGTGCATCCATGGTGGAATAATGGGAAAAGGTCATACTTGAGATTTGCTAAATGGGCATATGGAGACGGACAATTAATTGCAATGTATCCAGAATACAGGTACAAAGACAATTTCCCCAATAGTGCAGAACTTTTTTTGTTACTTTCGTCACTTCTTTTGAATTTTCTTTTTATGAAAATTTTGATCAATGATCAAATATTGAATGAGTTAACGCTCGTAACAACTATATCTATACCATTGGTGGTGTTGGCAAATATGATCTTTGACGTTATTCGCTTCGTTATAATGGAACATGAATCATATGTTCCGGAATTAAAAGGATATCGACGAATAATTGCTGCGTCGGAAGCAGCAATTATACGAATTGCTAGTGAATTAGGAAGACTTGTTGGAAAACTAAACAGAAGGGAATGGAATTATATTCGGTGGCGATTCGATTGGTTTACAAATCGACTTGGTGATGATACTAAGAACATTGAAAAAAGATTTTCAATGATTAGATTTAATATATGGGCGATTTTGGTCCTGTCTGCATTTTGTTTTGTAAGATTTAATAATTCTCATGAATCAGAAAGATTGTTAGTATAAAGATTTCAAAAAGATTATGCAAAATCCTGTATCTAATTATATTGCTCTTAAATGTGCAGTATATATAATTTTATTGTTTATCATTCTTTGTTATAAGGTATCAAATATTATAAATGCAGAAATATGAATATATTGAAAATCTATATTAATAATTTGCAGTAAGGGAATGCAATTATTATATTAACAAGTAAAATTTTTACTAAACGTGTTGTGAAACAAAAGTTCTAATCCGGCATCAATTTTAGTGAGAAAATTAAATCAAACCAAGTTTTTGAAACACGAATGCAAAATATAAAAAAAAACCCCCGAAACTTGCATGTAGTATATTAGAGATGTTTCCAAGTCATTATAATTAAAATATTTATTTAATCGGAAAAGGTGGTTGTCATGATTAAGTAAATATTCTAACGTGTTCAGAATAATTGAATAGATAAATCACAAGTAGTTGAAGTCACAAATGGTTGAAATTACTGAGGTTCTAAAATCTTTAGGTTTTAAATTAAAAGTGCAAGAATCTAAATTAATACTGATTTGATAAATCTAAAACCCGATTATATATGCTGTTGAACCTTTCAAAATCGATATGTAAGGTAGACGGGTTTTTATTAGTATTTAGAAGTTATCAGTTCTGAAAAACATTATGAAGGTTCAAGTATATTGCAATTATTAGATCAATTATTAGGAATAATTGGGGGTTGGATAAGAGTCAAAGTGCCGCAAATCTGCCGAATTGTATTATATACAGTATAAACAATTTAAATCAATATTATAGTACTCCAAATGGATATGATTGATAAATTTTATTTATAAACATATAAAAAATAAAAAGATAATTTTAATGCTCACCAGAGATGAAATTCATCGGGTATGCAGTTTCTCAAAAACAGTTTAGATAATCAATATTTAGTACTGTACATTAAGTAAAAATGTTTAGTATCCTAAAAAAAGACCAACTTTTACTTTATTTTAAACCTTAAACCCTAACCTAAAGTTTAATTATAAATACATAATAATATTTGAAAACATATCATGGTGAATTTCACCTCGTGAATATTAAATAAGTTTAAAAAAAAAAAATCATATATTACAGCGTCATCACACGGAAATCTTCAAAATTTCAAATAAATTTCGTGCTTTTTTTTGAATCAAAAAACTAATAATAATTGAAAAATAAAATATGACAATATATTTTTTTTCCTATCTATACTGCTTTGAAACTTTTACTATCCATAAAAACTGTAAACATTATTTTGACCAATTTAACGATATTAAAATCCATTATTATTATTGTTGTTGACGAATTGCCAGACCAATTTATTAAAAGTTATTTAATACCAAAATTTTAAAGAAACTTAAGAAAATACTAATAAAAACTCGTCAGCCTAAGAAGACTAACTTTGACCATAAAAAAAAAATTTATTACGATAACAACTGAAACTAAAACTAATTTAAATTCGATAAATGTAGTTTACGAGCTACTAAAGTTTAGACAAAAAAATAATCATAATGATAATAATTATTAAATTTTATTATGTGAAATTAATTGCTGTAATGTTTGTAAATACGATAAAGAGCACAAAATACTTTTCTTTATTAACACAATCCAATATATACTAGCACAACATGTGACATTATGTACCATGATTCTGATAGCTCAACGTCAACCATAAAAACTTAGAAAGCAAATTTGTCTCTAAAATTGGATAAGATAATAGCCTCTTGATCAGAGCAAATGGTACACTAAAAAAAATTTTCCTAAAATTCATGCTATAGAATAGAGTGACATAAGGTTATCTGTTACTGCAATTACTTTCTTTTTGAACCTTTTATTTATAATAATGGATCAATCATATTTTGTGCAAAAGAATAATATTTCATATCATCTATTAAAGGAATACAATGTGAGAGTAAATAATATTCCAATAGGTAGATAATAAAAAAAAACATAAAAAAACGAAACAATTAACACAATACTTTATACTTTCAGTGTTAATTAAATTCACGATTCACTTGACATGATTAATCATCATTGGAAGCTAAGTCATCCTCGAGGACTGCATATTCATTGGAATCTAAATATTCAGTGCGAGCTGAATAACCTAACCCCAACTCTGGATATTGTAAAGGAGTCTTTTTTAAAATCGGTGGGAGATGCTCAACATCTAACGGAACAGATGGTCCAATCCAAGCACTTCGAGAAGTATGATCCTTGACTAGTTCTTTGGTCAATGGATGAATGAGTATAGAAAGATCTCCACGATGAAGAAGGAACCACGAGTAAACTCGTGAAAAGTG
>CAJVQA010007716.1:0-13577 GCA_910591915.1 Cetraspora pellucida | reverse complement strand
AACCACAATACCGATAAGTGATTAATAAAAGTCAAAAAACCAAAGAGGTCACCTTAATACCAAAAAAAAAAAAAAAAGCAACTCAATAGAGTATAGTGACTTAGTAAAGTGATTAGATTGTTAACTTTCAAGTAGCAGATCTAAAGTTCAAATTTTAGTATTAGTAAAAATTTGTAATTTTTTCTGTATTATAGTTAACTGTCTTTGAAATTAATTGAAATTAAATACCTGTTAACATGCAATATTAGCATGACTAAAAGGTTACATAGCATTTATACAATCTTGCATAAAGAAATGCAAACTGATATTAGTCAGTATAAACTTATAATAAGTCCTGTGGTTATAAAAATTACAGCAACCAGAAAGATGAAAGCTTACTTAGAAGATTCAAGTTGAAAAGTAAACTGAACTTTTAATGATACTACTAAAAGACTAGTTTATAAACCATTTTAGAATCTGTAAAGCTGAGTAAAAACAAGTTAGTTTTGGAAAAGAACTGTTATAACCAGTTAGACTACTAAAAACTATTTTAAAAAAAAGATCACATTCTAGAAAATATATAAACTATAGATAGATTTATTTATCTTTTTTGGCTATCTGAATTGAAAGCTTGGTAAAACTTAATTTGAATACTAAAGTAGAAAAGTTATATTGTAAAATAAGTACTAGAATTGAAATAAACTTTATAAGAACATAACAATTTAATGATATATTCTAACTGCAAGTATTGGTTATGATCATAGTATTATTAAGTTAGCTGTAAAAATAAGATACAAAAGATTCTAAAAGCTTTAGTACAAAGTCAAAGGTTCTTATATAAGTGATTGTTTTAAAAACTTAGTGCTATAACATATTTGCACTAGTATTAACTAAGACATCTTGATAGATACAAGTAGATTGAGTAAATATAAAAACTAGAGTATTTAAATAGAGAACTTACAAGCAGGTTTTAGATATAACAGCTAGTAAAGAACCTTTAGATAAACTACTTAAATTAAACAATAACTAAAGTTATATAAGTAAGCAATTGTATACTCTTTTTATAGTTGCCCCTTGTAGTTGTAATATAACTATTAGCTAAATATACTATTAATAAAATCCTAAATTGCAAATACACACTTTAATATTTAAAAAAATAACAACTCATTGATATTATATAATTTTATTTTTACTTATATAGTATAATATATTTTATTTAAATTAAAAAAATTTAAAATTTTTTTAATTTATTGTAATCCTTAAAATAGCATTATAAAATTCTGTAAAATGCTTTTATCTATTGGCAGAATTTGTAAAAATTTTAGCCAAGCATAAAGGTTATTAAAAGTCTAATAAATTTATTTATAATTTTATGATAAAGATCTAATAAGAACTTATATTGTAGTTTGATATAAAAAATTGTTTATCATACTTTAACATTTTATAATATCATAAAATTTTGATAAATTGAAAATATTGTAATGCTTTTACAAAAATGCAAGATTTTAGCAAAATGCATATAAAATATATTACTAAATTTTAAAAGAACTTTATTATGTTAATTTAATATATAAAAAAATAATATTTATAATTTAAGCATTTAATAAGCTATTAAATTTATAAATACTTACTACTTTTTTATTTAATTAGTAAGCTTAAAGATTTTTTACATTCAAATTTAATAATTATATAAATAAAAAGATTTTTATAATAAAATATTATTTATTTAGATAAACAAACTTTTTACTTATTATAGTCTAAAAATTGTATCTAATTATAATATCATAAATAGTCAATTAATATAGTAAAAATAATTATTATCCTATTAATATAATAGGTTGTAAATCATAAATCTAACTTGTTACTAGTACTAATAAATAATTTGTTAGATTAATAATAGTTTTTTGTTTAGTATTAGTAAAAAATTAGATATATAATTTACTATTATATAAAAATTTATATGAAATCTAGATATTTTAATATTTTTTTTTGCTAGAAACTGTAATAATTTCAAGTATAAATATTGAAAAACATCAAAGCATAAAGCAACAAAATAAAAAGAAATTTTAACAAATTTATTAAAAGTAAATTTTACTATATAAATTATTTTTGTAAATAATATTTAGTTATTGAACATACAAGTAATGATTTTATGAAGACAAAAAAAGATAAATGATATATAGACTAATTTTAAATGCATCTATATATTTAGAAGTTCTAGTTAGTAATCAAATTTATTTAAAAATATTACTAGAGTTATAAAATTATAAGTTACAAACTTAATAATTTTTTTTTTGTATTATAAGCAGCAATCTTGTCTGTCTGTCTTTTATTAAATAATATTTGGTTATTAATTAATACAAAGTTTATCAATAAAAGTATAGCTAGCCATATATATAACTTTAGTCATTATCTAATTAAGAGTTCCATTTGAAGATTACTTACTAGCTACTATACCTGAGATCTGCCTGTGAATCCTTTATTTAAACTTTTTGATTTTTAATCCTAGGCATTACAACTTTCCATTATTACATGAACATACCAGGTTAGGGCTATCTGATTACTATTTATATCAAGATACCATCTCATTGGATGTTACCAAGTATCTATAGTCCTTCAAATTTACCTTCGATACAAACTTACTAAGTATAGTACCAAGATTACCTCTTTAGATTTTATCTGTATTAGTGTATTCTGTATCTACTAAACTGGTTTTGGTACCAAAAATGTTCAAGTTTTAGTAAGTTCATTCCTTTCTTATAGTTTCTTTTTATGTTCATTGTATTACTTACTAGTGCATCTTCTTTCCATTTCTGGTATGTTTACCATTTCTCTTGCATTAAGAGCCAACTCTCCATATTGGAAAACTTCTTTTCAGGAACTTCCTTATATACTGATCTTCTATTCACATGGTCTTAGGCCACAGAACTTTATGTATGTTCATATGCTTCTATAGATTACAGAGTTTTGCCTTCAGCTAGAATTGAACCATCAATCTTGTCTGTGGAGTGAGAAGCGTCTAGACTACTAGCCTACAGGACTCTATTTCAAGTTACAAACTTATTTTATATGTAAGTTACATATAAATTATATTCAAAATTTATAATATATGGTAAGGTATTAAATAATTTAATAAATTAACCAATTAACTTAAAATTTTTTTATTTTATTTTAAGAATAAGGCCTGGCCTTGGTCTTTATTAAATAATTTTGTATTATATTAATAAAAATAAGTTATATAAATTATTACATGGACCTATAGCTAGGACTAATTTATTCTTAGCCCAAAACTCTACTAAAGTAGGCTGTCAGACCTCTTTTAGGTTTAGTATTGCAATATAAGATATAGATATGTTAGTAGTAAAAAAAATAGTTGCCAATTTTTTATATTTTATTGCTGCTGCTTGGTCTATAGCTAGGTGTTTTGAAGTTGTGATTGTTAGTGTATTTGTTAGTTGGCTGTTTTGATGCATAGCTTTCATCTTTCTATTTATATTTGTTTGTAAATATTATTTGATATTTTGTAAAATAAAGTAATAATTATGCTTGAATTAATATTGCTATTTAAAAATAGTTTATTTGAAATTAGGCCTTGTAGCCTAAGAAGGTTGTATATGCTGTTTGGTGTTTGAAAGAGTTGTTGTATAATGTGATATATTTTGTAGTTTGATTTTGTTTTTAGTAAAAAATTTGAAAGTAGTTTGTTAAATTACTTGGTTTAAAGATGTAGAGTTTGCTATGTATTTAAGCCAGTGAAAGTTGTTTTCGATGTGTGTAGTGCAACAATTGCAAGTAGAGTTGGCAAATGTTTTTGGTTTTTTGTAATGTAGGTTTAGTAGTATTGGTAGCTCATCTAATAGAAATTTGATTTTGAAGCTTTTTAATTGTGAATGTTTGGGATAAGTAGTGCGAGTATTGGGTTTGTTGTTGTAGTTAAGAAATTCATATATTGAGTTCTAATTAGTGTCTTTTCAGATATCATTATAGTGTTTGGTTCTGTTAAGAGCATGCCATTTTTGCAATATTTGTAGCACTTTGTTAATGTCTGATGAAATAGTTAGTTTTGTTTTCAATTAATGTATTGTTCCAAATAAGGTAGAAGCTATTGTTATCAAGTGCATGGGGTTGAGTATACAGTTTGTATTATTGTATTTTAGTAAACTGATGGGTTGTTGTGTTATATAAAGGGTAATTATTCAAATCTTCTATATAGGTGCTTTTAATTTTAGTACCTTTACAGGCAATTATAGTCTGTATTAGTAATTTAAGTAGCCAGTAGTTATGTTTTTGAAGGGTAAGAGTAGAGTTTGGTGTTGGTATAAGGAGGAAATTAATGTAGTTAGTTGTTGGTTTGTGGATTATATAAACAGTTATTTGGCAGTTCTGTGAAGCTATTACTAGGATTGTTATAATTTCAATAAGGTATGCATATGTTATAGAGAGCCAGTATGTAATTTGTAATGAGAATGTTATATTAGTTGGTATAAGTGTTCAAGTAAATTGGGACTTTGACTGTGATGTATTTGCTTGAATTATAGTTCATAAAGATATAGTTGAAGTTTTTTGAAGCTATGAGTTAATAGTAGTAAGGTAAAATAGTTATGTATAAGCAGTGCTTGGTAAGAATATTTGGTGAAGTAAATTGTTTTGAGTAGTTGAGATAGTAGGTAGTTGTAAATTTTGGTATGTAACTGAGCTAGTAGGTAGGTTTTAAGATAATATTTTCTTTGTTAAATATAATGCAATCTGTAAATTAAGTTTATGATAATGCTGTATTAGATTATTAATATCTGTTCAAAGAACTTTAGAGCTGAATACTTTAATTACAATACATTAGGATATAGTAAGTGTGATTATGCATTGCTAATTAGTATTAGCAGTATAGGAATGTTTGCATTGAAGACATTTAGCAAGTAGTGATGTATACTATAGTTTATATAATAGAAGTTGATAATGTATAATGTTTATTATATTGTTTGTATTGGAGGTTTTTCATATTTTTTCTAAGATTGGTGTACTTTTAATTTTGCTAAGAACCCAGGCACTTCTTTTTAATGCTATAGAGTTTGTAATAAATAGGTTGGAAGTAATTGTAGAGATGTATGGTATAATAGTTGCATAAAAGATATGTTGAAGTTTTTGAAACTACTTAGGGATTTTTCTTCTTAGTATTTTTTTTGGTTTGTATACAATACACTGCTATGAGAGCAACTGTATATTTGTGCGATTAGTAAGTTGTTCAATAGAATAGATGTTTGCTTTGTTGGTTAGTAGCTTGATTTGTGTTGGTTTAGTACAGTGTTTAATTAGTGTATTAATTAAGGTGCCTTTGTATATAATTAGTATTGGCCAGAGATCAGAAAGGTTTTGGATATTAATTCTAAGTTAATGTATTGTTCTAATAGTTTGGACTATAAGTATGTTATGAACTTAGTAGGTAGTATATAATTTGAAGAATGTAAAATGTTGTTAGATGAGAGTATTGTTTGTTAAAGATATTGTAATAGAATTTTTATTAATGGAGCATTAGTAAATTGTTTAGTTGTATATAAAGAGAGGAAATATGGTTTTGTGTTTAAATATCTGTTAGATTGCATAGGTTGTATATTTGGTGATGAAATATAATAAAGTTGAGTATTATTAAAGCCAGTTCAGCTTTGTGTTTTGCTACTTGCATGTATGAGTTAGTAATACTTTAGGTATTAGATTGATAGAAAACTATATTTAATATTCTGTATGAAAATTGAAGTATGAGTACAGTATTGATAATATAGATTGCTTGCTTTTCTGTAATCTTTTTGTTTTTTATAGTACTAATAAAATTAGTATGTGGTAACTTAGTAAAGTGGATAAGTTGTCATATCTCCAAGTGGTAGGTTGTGAGTTCAAAACCCAACAACAGTAAAATTTGAATAATCATCTATGTAATATATTGATAGTATTATGGTAACAGCATTCTGTTGATCAGTTAGGATAGGATACCTGTAACTATGGTCACACTAGCATAACTGGCAGGTCTGAGGCATCTGTATAACCTGTTATACAGAGAAATGCAAACTGGTACTGGGTGGTGCAAACCTAAAATAAGTCCTCAGGCTGTGTAAATTTGTAAAACTAAAAAGCTGGAGCCCACTTAGAAATTCTGAGCAAAGAGGTAATATGGATCTTTGATGATACTACTATAAAGGCTAGACCTCAAAAATAGATACTAATATAAAGGATTTGGATAAGCATAAACCTCGAGTAAGAGATATCACTAACCAGGCCACCAAATTTCAGACCAGAAGAAAAGGATATTAGGCCCACCTCAATATATCAAAAACAGGTTACAGTCCTTTCAAGCTATCTGAATTGGAAGTCAGAGTTCAAAGCAGAGGCATACTAAAAGTATTAGGAATATGCTGTAAAGTTAGTACTGAGGTTTGAGTGAACTCTGTAAGGGTAGCCTATGTTAGTATTCTAAAAGTAGGTAGATAGTTAACAATAGAGGCCTCCTGCATCTTACTGGCAGATGAAATACTCTAAAATGTATAACAGTCTGGGAGCCAGTACTAAAAGGATAGATAACCATACTGCTCAGATGGTATACCAGATAGATACATACGAGAAGTAAGTTGAAATTTCAATATGACAGAATAAATGATCAGAAGATTTAAAATGAATAATTTCCTAGTAGGTTATAGGAACAGCATCTAGTATAGAACCTTAGGGTGGACTACTTAAATAGGCAACCAAAAGTTGCATGCATGACTAGCTATACTCTCATCTCTGTAAAAATAGTTGTAATAGCTAATCTGATATAAAGTCAATAAAGTATCATCACAAGTATGGTCTTAAAAAAAAAAAAAATAAAAAAATAAAATTAGTAACCTTAGTGGTAATCTGGTTATAAATATATTTGTGATAACTAAGTAGTATAAACTAACAGTTCAGATAGTAAAAGGTATCCTTTAAGGATATAGTATATATAGCTATATTAGTAAAGTTAATTGTTGGATTTGGGTCTTTGGTCTGGTTAGTTGCAAGAATTGATTTAGTAAAGTTAACTGTAATGTTGGCCATATTATAAAAAAATTTGGCAAAGTTAACAATTTGTTGAAAAGTATATTTGTTAGAAGCCAACATAATATGTCATTCATATAGGCTAATACTAAGATGTGATATGTTAAATGTTGTATGATAGGTAGAGATGTTATTGATATATTGTAATCTTGAAATTTGAAATAAATGTTAGTTATTTGAGAGTTATAATATATATGCCAAAGGAATAGTATAATTGTTTCTCATTGGTCTATGCCATTCTGTACATAATAGCTAAATGTAAGTTCAAAGTTTGTTATAACTGAGTTAAACCAGTTTTTATATATATTAATTATGAGTTGTTGTGCATTGTGAGGAATTTTTATTTGGATTAGAGCATGTTGGAGTAGTGGAGTATATACAGAGTCATATGTTTTACTTATATTCTAAGCCAAGAGTCATATTTCTTTGTTTTGTGTTTGTGCTTCTTGTAAAATGTTTGTAAGAATTTGTATAAGTTGTATTGTAAAGGAATAAAGTAAGGCTACAAAGTTGTATAGATCTAAAATAAAATATTTGGATGTTATTTTACTAAGACAGTTAGTAATAATTTTTGTAAAAATTTTTTGAATATGTTTAAGAAGTATTATAGGTCTAGTATAGTTAAGTTGGCCTGTAAATGTTGGTTTTTTTAATATTAGGTATATTTTGCTTTGTTTTTAGACAATAGAAATATCTGCAATATTTAAGCATAAATTAAATAAAATTGTTAAAATTTAATAATATGAAAGTGAGTATGTTTAAGCATTTTATTAGTAATAAATGTAAGTCTTGGTGCTTTACTGTTGGCTAAAATATTTATTGTATTAATTATTTCTTGTTGAGTTATTGAATTTATTATTGTATCTTACTATGCTGGAAGTATATTTGTTTTATAGTTATATTTATTTTTTCATTGTTCCCAAAAAGCTGGGTTATATGGATCATGTTTAGTCCAGTTCATAAAATAATTTTTTATATATTAACAGATCTTTTGTAGTTTAGTTATTATAAAGTTGATAAGTTTTATGTTGTTAAATAATACTATGTTAGTATGTCTATTGAGTATGTTGTTGATCATTACTGTAGTGTTGGATATAAAGTTGTTGTAATGTTTTTTGATCTGTTGAGTAATATGTTGAGATAATACTTGTTTGTTTTTACTTTCCCAAGTATAATATAGTATTTTGTAATGCTCTTTTATTATATTAATAGTATTAGAGAGTTGGCTATTATCAATATTTAGCTAAGTAAGAAGTGTAATATAATGTTAATAAGTAATTAGATTGTTTGTATTTTTTAATTTAAATTGTTTAGTAATATAAAGTTAGTTTAAATATTGTTACTGATATCAGAGTAAAGGTTAACAAGAGTACAAAGTATGCTAGTATAAGTGTTTAGTGCTGTATGAGTTTTTGAGGCAGTAGGTGAAAACTTTTGAAATTGTTTTTATAAATAAAAAGTAATAGATATATTTGTGTTAACTGCAGTGAGTATTGCATATTGGATCTAATACAAAGTTGATTAACACTTAGTGTGAATGCTATTGTTTCTATAATTAAGAATGATATTTGATAACTGGTTTGATAGAATTTTTTTAATGTTTATTTGTTATAGTATTATATTTGAATGCCTTGTAACCAATCAGTTAATATAAATTAATATAATATATAGTATATATATTGTTAAGAGCAAAACAGATACTAGAGTTGCTTTAACCAAGTGCTACTTTAACCCATGCCCCCTTATAGCAAAAATGCTCCTAAAACAAGCCAACTATTGTGCATCAATTACACTTTAAGAAACTTAAAAGCTAAGCTGCCCAACTAAAACAATGTCATAATAATGCAGAATCAGGTACTATAGTCATTTATTGCAATAGATCTGCCAGATTGGGCTAGTTTTTATGATGCATGAGGTCATTTAAGGTTCTGATCATAATGACAGATCTGAAACTATTAAGTTCAGTAAGAAAATATTTGATCTTGGGCCTCTGTATATCTCTTTTTGTAGAGCATCATTCTTGTATATAAGTGCATCTTTTTTTTTAGAGCTAAGAAAAAGAAAGCAAATAGAATAGTTATTATTAGTAATAGTCATATTAGTAATAAATTGGCTTAGTAATAAACTAAGCCCTTGTACTTATAACTTAGTCTTGCCAAATTGTTCCACCTCTTTCAAGGTGCAATGTTTTATAATGTTTGGTATTTTTGAGCAACAATCAATTACATTTTCTTTTACCCTATATTCTGTGAATCCAAAATTTCTCTAACAATATAATATAATAAAAATATACTTTTTAAGAACTAGGACTGTCAATTAATCTGATTTAAACTAATAGTTCTTTAATTTATCTAAAGATCAGATCTATTAGTTCTAATAATAAACTAAAAATAAATATTAAAATAATATTATAAAAAACATTAATGTAATCAAATTTACAAAAAATTATTTTTGTTAAAACATAGATAGTTTTATAAATAAAATTTTAAATTATAATTAATATTTTAAAAAAAATTTTAAAGTTTATTTTACTATTAACATTATATTTAATTCTTGTTGTTAATTGTTTAAAATTATAAATAAGAAAACTTTATATAATAATAATTACAAATTATATTAGTATATAATCTTATAAATTAAATAAATTAATATATAAAGTATCTAAAAATATATATTATTTGAGTGTGGTAACCTAGTAAAATGGGCAGGTTGTCAACTCTTCAAATAGTAGGTTGAGTATTCAAATTCTATTCATGATAAAAATTTGGATAATTACTTATGTAATATTCATATTATAACAACTACTACTAATAATTTGATTAGAATATCTGTAATAGTAATTATACTAACATGACTAACAAATCATGAGGCATCTGTGTAACTTATTATAAAGAGAATACAAACTGACAAATCAGACAGTGCAAACACTAGATAAGTTATTGTAGCTGTATAAATTCATTGAAATTGAATAACAAGAAATCCATTTAGGAAGATCTAAATAAAGAAGTAGCCAGATCTTCAATAGTCCTAATATAAAAACTAGACCAGAAAAATGGATATCAAAGTTATAATACCTAGTTATAATAGCAGATAAGCAAGAACCTCAAGTTAAAAATCTCAGAGATACTACCAACCAGGCTACCAGAATAAATTAGAGGAAAAGGATATCAGACTAATCTAATATACCAATGAACTGGTTATAGTTCTATATAAGTTATTTGGATTGGAAGTTTGGTAAAAAAACTAAACAAAAGTGAAGGATATACTAAAGTACTAAGATTATAATATAAAGTAAATGCTAAGGTTTGTGTAAACTCTATAAGAATATAATGGTTTAATGGTTAAACTCTAATTGCAAGTATTAGTTCTGCTATAACAATACCTAAGTCAGTTGTAAAATAGGTACAAAAGGCTCTAGGAGGTTTACCTTAAGGATAAATTAATCCTAAGGTTGAGATGATGATCTGAACATTTGGGTATAATTCAGTGAGTTAATACAAGTTACAGGTTCAGAAGGTTTAAAGTGAAACACCCAAGCAAAGATGTTAGGTATGACAATTGGTAAGGAACGTTCAGGCAGACTTCTTAAATAGGTAATATAGAAAAATTACATATATAACCAATTGTACTCTTTCCTGTAGTGGTTCATAGTATCACATTACCAATAAGTAGTTAATAAAAGTCAAAAGACCAAAGAGATCACCTTAACATCAAAAAAAAACATATATTTAATTTAAATCATATTGTATTTGAAAAAATATTTTAAAATATCTTAAATATCTGATTTATCTAATAAAATTTTATTGATCTTATTAGGTTCTAAACTGTAATTCAATTTGATCTTATAAGAAATTACCAATTTTTAGACCAGAACAGATTAAATAAACTGACTAATTAATAGTTCAATTTGAACTATATAGATTATAAATTATTAAGTACTACAAAATAACTTTATTTAAATTAGATTATTGAAAACCTTTATTTATATACTTTTATTTATATACTTTTAAGAGTTATTGTTATTTAACTTACATACTTATAACTTACCTTATATTAAAAAATCAAAAATTGTTGTAAATTTACAACTCTAGTTACAATGTGTATGTGATACATGAATATAATTGACATAAGTGAACGTTACGCAATGCAATGCAACATATCTAATATCCTCAATAAATATGACAATAAATATGACAAGTCTATGCATTTACAAAATATTCTTTCGTTACGTCAAAATGTCAAATGAAAAACAATCAGAAAAAATCGACAACCTATTAGATGTTACTAACGAAATTATTCAACTGAATTTTGAAGATAAGTCACATGGTTTTCTCAATGAAATTATTAAAGAAATGCATGATTTGTATAATCAGGAAACTTCGAAAAGGCAGAAGTTTTCGTTTAGCTATATACGTCTTAAAACCGTTTCTGGTAAACAAAAAGCAAAATCCAAATAATATTATTAAACATTGCTTAGATAATCAATTAGATCCTATGATTCTATTCATTCTTGTAACTTGTCATCGTTTTGGAATTGGAGTTAAAAAGGATAAATATAAAGCATTCCCTTATTATCAAAATCTGCAAAGATGGGGAACATTGCCGGAATGTATGAAATTGGTAAATGCTATTTTAATGGAACTGGAATTAAAAAGGATAAACACAAAGCATTCATTTATTATCAAAAGTCTGCAGAGATGGGGAATAATATTGGAATAAGTGAAGTTGGATGTTGTTATCTTAATGGAATTGGAGTTGAAAAGGATGAACATAAAGCATTCATTTATTATCAAAAATCTGCAGAAATGGAGTGTGCTAAAGGGATGTATTATGTTGGATATTCTTATGAAAAAGGAAGAGGAGTTGTAAAAGATGTACAAAAGGCTTTTGAATATTATTTAAAAAATGCCGAATATGGAGAATATTGTGGAATGCATAAATTTGGTTGGCGTTATCAGAAAGGAATTGGAGTATAATAGGATAAAGATTTGGCTTTTGAATGGTATTTAAAATCAGCTATTGCTGAACATGACTGTAATATTCATACAAATTTTTTACGATGGATAAAATACGATAATTTTAAAAATATTGAAGAAGTAGGTTGAGATGGGTTTTCAGTAGTGTATAAAACATCATATAAAAAATAATATGGAACGTATGGAGAAGCTGCAATCAAGATAATAAAAGATTCGCATAAAGATAACCAACATTTTTTAAATGAGGTATTTTATTTTTACGTGTTAAGTTATATTGTGGATTTCAGAATTAATGATTTGGCATCCGATTTCAGATAAAATAAGTGACATCATCTATAAATCTTATTTTTACGTATAAACATAAAAAATCCCAATTATTAATTCCTTAAGTCGGAATTTTTAAGAATCTTTTAAAATTCCACTTATTTCGAAATAAGTTTAATTTTGAAACCCACATTATTGTTTATTGTCTATTAATTAGTTAAGTATAATTGTCTATTAATTAGTTAAGTATAATTTGAATATTTTTTAATTAAAGGCATATCACAAATTTTGGCATATCAATGGATAAAAATACAGGAGATCTTATTTTAGTACTAAGCTACACAAAATTTGGTTCATTACGTGACGTTCTTATCGATATATTTAAATCGGAGTGGATAATTAAACTAGAAATATTATGCGATATCGTTAATAATCTATCAAATATTCATTTTAAAAACTTTATACATCGAGATTTACATCCTAGTAATATTTATTAAAAGAAGGATATGAAGCTTATATTACTGGTTTAGGTTTATCAATATTGTTTGATGAAAAACAAGATAGTTACATTTGTGGTTTCTTGCCATATTTAGCTCCTGAGGTCTTGAAAGGTGAACGTTTCACTCAAGCTGCCGATGTTTATAGTTTTGGGATTATTATGATAGAAATATTAACTGGTCGAAGGCCTTTCGATTGTTATAATTTTGATGCTGAGTTGGCGGCAATGATTTGTCATGGATTGCGACCTGATTTTAATAATGGCACCAAAATTTATGTTGAATTAGCCAAGCAATGTGTTAATTCTGATATAAAGAAAAGACCTACGGCTGTTGAGATCATTAATAAACTTGAAAATTGGAAAAACATTCTAGTCGGCAATAATAACTGTTAAATTAGTCGAACAACACGTTAATTCAGATATGAAAAAAAGAAGTAATCTGTTGGTATTTTTAATAAACTTAAAAAATAGAAAAAAGTTATAGTTGCCAACGACAGCAATGACAGCATTGATAGTGAAATCGGGCGGTACGGCGAGTCAGTCGCTCCACAATCCAAAACCTTGCGTAACCTACGGTTGGCTTAGTCGAAAAGAGACGTTTAGATTTGGTCGGTGGTTTGGGTCCGTAGGTAAGTATTTCTTCTTCACTTGTACTATGGTTTTCCTTTCTTGAGCTGTCTACTAACTTTAATCCTCAATTACCTCACTACTTCGGGTAAGTGGACGACACGTATAACCTCAACTATCACACTTCTTCGGATAGTTGGACTCGAGTGACCACGGCTGATCCTGGTACT